>CM035152.1:9743193-9810693 GCA_020205615.1 Panax quinquefolius
AAAGTTTCTTCGAAAAGAAATAGGAGCAGTTGTCACGCAATTGACAGGATAATGGCCCCCTACAACTAAGGGATTTGGATCCCAAACATTTCAAATTCATCTGGGCAGTCTTATAGAAATGAGTTGTATTAAAAGTCATATGAAATGTATCTTTTTGCTATACAAATATTGTAATTACGTTTATTTTTATATATTGTTCAAACGAATTATATATTTTGAACGGTTTAGAATATCAGGATCCAAGATTAAGTTGACGCGGTTTTTGCTTCTGCACAGGAAATATAAAATATCAACTCGCCGTGCAATTTCTACGCAAGTTGGGAATGTTCTGGTAAAAAAAAGAGCAACCAAAAGGAAAAAGGGGCTGGTTTATAGAAGTATATACCATAAAAGAAAAGAACTAATATAAAGGAAATGGTTCTTTTAGAATCTTTCATTTCATGTATTCAATCTTGGTGGATCAAAGATACTTGCACTTGCGGCCACTGGCTGTCGCTGTCTATAATAATAAGATATAACCCAATTTAAATTTGGACGAAAAAATATAAAAACGGTTCAGATTCATTTTAATTGATTTGGACGAGAAAGAATAAAGACGGTTCAGATTCATTCTAATTGATTTGGACGAGAAAGAATAAAGACGGTTCAGATTCATTCTAATTTTTAAATTGTTAAAACGTAGAGAGATGAAGGATTTCGTTATGACGTGCCTTCACGCACGGGTAATTACTAGTGTCATATATATTTAGAGGGTGTGTGATAAAAACTGAATGAATCTGAATCTGAATGAGCTGAATCTGAATAAAAAAAGTTGTTTGATAATTGACATATCTGAAACATATATTTTTATTATTTTACCCCTCTAAAAAAATTAAAAAAATTGTTGTAAATTTATTTAATATTACTTAATATAATAGTTAATATTATAAAAAAAAAATATTATTCAGCTCATTCAGCCAGAAAAAATGAGACTAAGGGTGTGTTTGTTTAGAGCTAAATAGAAATTTGAATGGTCAAGGACCGAATGGTTAAATCACATTACAAGGTTTGTTTTGTCCGAATTACCGAATCCAGTAAGATGGATGAAATTTGAATGGCTAAGTCGATTTTTTTAAATTGAATGGTTGAATGAAAAAATGAATGAAGTAAAAAAAATTTAAAAATAAATATTAATTATTATATTAAGTAATATTAAATAAATTTACAATAATTTTGAATTTTTTTCAGAGAGGTAAAATAATAAAATTTTGTCATTCAGATGTTTCAGACATGTCAATTATCAAACAGCTTTTTTCATTAAGATTCAGATTCAACTCATTCAGATTCAGATTCAGCTCTTTCAGATTCAGATTCAGATTCATTCAATTTTTATCAAACGCCCCCTAAACCATTCAACTCAAATCGTCTGAATTCAGCCATTCAGACGATTTTTTCAAAAAACAAACACACTTAATGGTTAAATCAGTCAGCCATTCAGTAAAAAACAAACAGCCCCTTAACCATAACTTAATAATTAAGATTGCTTCCTTTTCAAGTGTTGACTATAAAAGATAAATTGCTTAATTAGACAATCGTATAGTACCTTTGTACAGAAAAAAAAGTCATTAACTTTTTTTCTTGAGCATGTTCATATTCTGATTTGTTTAGGACACATTTGTACTTAATTTTATTTTTTGATGATTTCGTTTTTAATACTTAATTTAAATTTAAGATTTGTATTAAAATTTATAATGTTTAAATGTGTCCCACGTAGGTTACACCTTATATAACCAGTGGCGGAACCAGAATCTTTTTGTAGGGTGTCAAAAATTTTAAACCAAGCGGACCGAAATTATTAATACCACCACTTGCTTCGGAACTTGGTAATTAATTATTATTATTATTTTATCAACAAAAAGTCTTTTTAAGTTATGAAACAAAAGTTTGTGGTAGAACCAAAATATCATATCTACAAACCACAGTTTTGAAATATGAATGTGCACTCACTGATAACAAAAATTACCTCCAAAGATAACAAGCACATAAATGCAATTGATTATACAAAAGCCATCCATTGGAATTATACTTCACTTAGTTTATACACTAGTTTTCTCGAAACTTCTTGTTCATATCTCTCATCAAAAGACGTCGCTTAATCAAGTATTTATCCATAATCTAGTATAAATAAAAACATCAATTGCTAATCAATAATTTCATCAATTTAAACATTTCATAATAATTTCATCAATTGCTAAGAGTCAAATAATATTTTTTTGAATCAAATCAGACACCTATAAGGCTGAACCAAATAATATTTAAACATTTCATGTGAATTTTACGAAAATACAGTATATTAATTAAAAATAATGGAAAAAATAATTAAGAATAAGCAATTAAGCACCATATGGTCCATATCAGAATAACTGAATAGTGAATAATCTCTTGCAAAACGACTAAACGAGTACAAATTTAAATATTTTACTTTATTAAATTATTATTATCTGAACGGATGGACCAAAGCAGTGGTTGGCCGAGGCGTGGCGTGGAGCAATCGAAAGGTCGGACCAGAAGTCATCGAGTCGTCAAGCCGGCCAAATGACGAAGACACCTGAGTAGTGGCTACCGACCGTCAAGTTTAACTCAATTTCTAAGCAAGGAAGAAACTAAAGAGGCAGAAAGCGAGAGTGATCAGAAGAGAGGAGAGACGAAACTTGGAAGACCTAGTAATTTTTATTTTTTTATGAAACGACGTCGTTTCATGGTTCTTAAAAAAAATTGTTAAAACAGACCACAGCAGCATTGGATCGCTTGAGAGCTCACGCCTCACGGCTCGGTCTGGCATGGGTTCCCCCCTCCCCCTCCCGCCCCGCCTCGCCACGCCACGCCTACGCCTAGTTCCGCCTCTGTATATAACTTAGGAATGTATAACTTATACTCTACCCTTTAAACAACTTTGTTTTTACTTTGGTTGGTAAGTTAACAAGCTTGCGTAATCCAACAAATAATTGACAACTAAAAACAATCTTTCAATATGTGGACAACGGAATCGTAATTTGCTACTTGCTAAGGTTAGAGTTTTGTATAGGCTGAGGATGAGAGAAATCGAATCCACGAATAGTATAGAGTTGATTGATGAGTTGAAGAAGGGAGAGAACATGTGAGCAATTACTCCAATAATACGTGACAGAACTCGAGCCTTCTTGAGTGTCTAGAGTTCAGAGAGAGTCAAAAGGTTCCTTCTCCTTATGGAGGGAGTGTTTATAGAGTAAAAGTGGTGTCTGACACATGTCTGGATCTTGTCTGGCATGTGACCTCAAGAAAAATTTCAAAAATACCCTAGTTAGCTGAGTAATACCCAAATTATAATGTCCTTCTAGCCACCAATCCAATCTCTTAGGGGGGTGTATTCAATTAAGATTTTTAAAGACTTTTTTTAAGTAACATTTTTTTGTAGAATTTGTGGGATTTTAATAACTTTCAAAGACTTAAAAGACTTTTTTAAAATGACTTTTATAGACTCTATGAAATAAGTAACAGACTTTTATAAACTTTTTATCAAGACTGTGAGACTTTTGTATACTTCTAATATATCTTGCAACTTATATTAATTGTTAATTAGCCCATGTGTACAACATCTCTCTCTTTTTTTCATGAACTAGAGTAAATCTCATTATATTATCAGTGGCATGAGATTTTATATATGCTGAAAGCGCTCATATTATTCTACTCATTTAATAATACATTTGGATACTCCTGATACCAATAAAACTTTAGAAATTACGACGTTAATACAAAAAAAAATTAAACTCACTTTTCATTAAGCTATATATATTTTATGATATGCGCACGCTTTATTTGGAATTATTATTTTTCATTCCACTACAAAAATTGTCATCAATACTTATTTACGTAACTAGCAATTAAAAATTAATATAAACATTTACAATATATATCGATTTCCATTCAAATATTTGAATATTACCTCGCCTTAGTATCAAAATTTGCAAATAAAATAATATATACTTGTTTCATGTATATTTTAAAATAGCAAGTTATTTTTCAAATAAAAAATATTTTTTTATTTATATTCTTTTAATAAATTTTAGTTTAGTAATGTAACATATAATAAAATTATGATAAAAAAGCTTGAAGAACTTATATATTTTATACAACTATATATCACTATAAAGACGTATTCTATATAAATTACTTTCCCTCTCTCTCACTTTTTTTTTTTTTTCATTTAACTCGATTCTAAGTTAATTTACTTAAATTATAAAATTTTAAAATATTGTGTATTTATTTTTATTTTGAAATAATAACGTGTGTTTATTATTAAATAACAAATAAATTCAAAATTTGAAAATTTTGAATTTTAGATTGTTGACTACAAAACAAAATAAATATTTTATTTTTGTGGGTACAAAGCAGGCGTATTAATTATTCTAGATTATAAAGTAATTAGAAATATTGGATTCATGTGAAGTAATTAGAAATATTGGATTCATGTGAATTGTATTTTAAATTTATTTCGCTTATTAAGATGAGATATGAAGTTTTTAGAAATCTTTAGAGATGATGTATCACTTTGAATATGGGTTGATAGTTATAATTCTTCTTCTAAAATCACAAACTCTACCATTTAATAGAAATCAAAAGTCTACACTTTTTTCAATATCAAAATACTTTTATAGACTTTTCAGAAAATCTTAATTCAATACTGCCCTAACTTTTTGTTACATTAAAAAGTTGTAATTGAATACCACTAAACTTTTATAAACTCTTTAAATGTCTTGATTGAATACAACCAAACTTTTAAAATCTTTAAAAGTCTTTAAAAATCATAATTGAATACACTCCCCTTAATCAATTCTCAGAATGAGACACCTCCATTAATCTTTTCATTTATTTCTTTAAGTCGCTTGTGAACCCTAACTTGTACTTGGCATCACACAGCACCATCAGTTGAGTTGTTAACAATGTCTTAACATCTTCCCTAATTACGCCCTAAGCAAAAGCATCAGCTGGTTCAAGTCTAAACCAGACCCCTCAAGTCCTTGACCATATTCTCCGTCAATTGTTTGGATGATAATTTTAACCTCATTCAACCGCAAAGAATGGATCGTAATTTAAGCACCAAATCTTAAACTCTCAGTCGTGCTTTGGATTTTTTTTTTATTATAACAGAAATTATCGGAGCCATGGTCTGGTAAAGGTTGAACCTTCCTAGGCTCAATACAATTAGGTTGGCAACTAGCTTCATCGTCACTTCGTGCAAGAGTAAAGAAATGTCATTTTATTCTTGCAACATTAAAGAATTTATCAGAACAATATCAAAAAATTATATATGTTGATGAGACTTAGATATAAATTACAAACAAGCACGCTTAGATTTTGATGTTAATAAGTCTAGGTTTTTCCATTAGATTTGTCTCGTGGAATGGTGCGATATTTAACAAAAAAAGGAAATGCAGAACATGATGATTTAGATGAGATTGAGGACAACAACATTAAACAGAACATTTCATACATTTGGTGATTCAAACAAAGCTTCTAACCTTGATTTTTCCATTGGATATATTTGTCTCATTGAGTAGCCACTCGATATAAAAAGACTTAATTGTCATATATCCACAAGTTATCTCTCAGAAAGTAAGTACAGGATTTATCAACATGGCTGAAAAGGAAGGAGGAATCGTCAAGAAGGGTCACGACGAGGGACTGAAACTAGCATGTGAGCTTCTTAAAGAGTTTGAGCTACCATTGGGACTTTTGCCTCTTGCCGAAGTGATTGAAGTAGGTTTTGTAAGGAGCACTGGCTACATGTGGATCCTGCAAACAAAAAAAGTTGAACATAACTTTGACATGATTAGCAAACTTGTTAGTTATGACACTGAAATAACCGGATATGTTGAAAAGAAGAGAATCAAGAATCTTAAGGGAGTGAAGGCTAAGGAGCTCATGCTATGGCCTCCTGTTGGTGAGATAATCCTCGACTCATCCACCGGAAAGATTCACTTCAAGAGTTTTGCTGGCATCACCAAAACATTCCCAGTCGAGGCATTTGCTGCAGGCCAGTAATACAAGCAGCTGCATGTAGTCCACGGCCAACATTGTCAGCCAAGTTAATTCTGTCAACCAATAACACCATTAAGGGCTTCCCCTTTCTCAGGGAGTGTTTAGAAATAAATTTCAGCTATGTAAGATATCATCGGATTGGTGAGATGGATAAATTTTCGTTTCAAGTGTTGTTTCAGTTGACCTGCAAATTAAATGGAAATGTTTCGGTTTGCTTTGATGCTCTTTCATTTAATTTTCATCTTTTTGCTAAGTTTGATTGTCACGGTTATGTTCAAAATGGAAACAAACCAAATTTGGTTGTTTCGTTTATGCTCAAAATGGAAACAAACCAGATTTTTCGACTGTGCTGAAAGAAAACTTTAATACATGGAGTATTGATTAGAAAACAATACCTATTCTAAAAGAAGAACACAGATGAATTCTGAAATTACAGACTTCTGTGTTCCTTGAAACTCAACCCAGAATATATTACCCAGAATAAAGAGAGAACAAAAAATAAACCACCAAAATATTATGGACAACAGAATGCTGGTTGCTTGTACATAAGCCCAGCAAATATGAGAGAAATATTCCCCCCCACCAAGTCCAACTCTGTAAGCAGTTGGTAGTTGGTACCTATCTTGTGTGCTTCTTAGAATGAAAACACCAAAAGGTTCTTATTCCTTCATATTTACACTCACACAAACATGATAAAAATAATACCCATACACACAGACTCTTCTAATCATTGTTTGAAGAGCATAATTTTCCTCCAAATGGTGAGTGCATCTATCATGGTGTCTCAGGAAAAACTCTGCCTGGGATTCTATTAAAACATAATGACCGAGTAAGTGGAGTTGAGAAACAGGATAATCCAGGTCAATTAGAGTTTCAGGGTTGTAAAAGTTTCTGCACAACTGGTTCACTATTTCAGCAATATGTGAAACATAAAAGTACACGAAATGCTAAAAGCATTCATGCTTCATAGTATCCAGTCCTTGAAAGATCTAGAGAGAGCAAATTTAATTCCAATCACCCTGTAAGAACGACGTAACCAGCTAAAAACTAATGAGATTATATTTGGCTACAAATTCACCCAAAGGGTTTATGACTCAAGGTCTCTTTACTTTTGAGTAACATATAGAAAAACTAAAAAACAGAACAGGAGAGAACTTCATGCAGAAAAGATACCCCTTCAAATTACCTGAATATGGCAAGTGAGTTGCACAAATGAATTCATATGTATAAAACAATCAAATATTGATTTCAGTGACAAAATTAAATATACAACCATGTATGAATTTACAGTTGACAAGAAAAAAAAACTAGTCTCCATTAGTTGCTGTCATTTTCAGTTAAAAAGTCTCTCCAATTGAGCAGTAATCAACGCAGTTGTGTAGATTTTTAATGCCCCTTCTCTATTTCCTCTTCCTTCACCTGATGAAGGAGAAGAATTTCAATTATAAAATCATCCCAGAAAATATCTCCTTGTAGTTTCCTTCTTTTCTTCCCATTTTTTACACAACTTGAAATGCAAAGATCATCCCAGTCACCTGAACTAACATTTGATGGTGCCAAGCATCCACTAAGAAAAGATGGAGGCATTGCATCCATTCTTACATCTCTCCAAAATTTTCTGAAGAAAAAGTTTTTTGTGCAGTTCTGACTTGCCTTTCCACCAGTCTGTACAAGAAAGAAAGTCATCATGTCTCCTCCTTCCATTTTCCGTTCTGCATACCAATGTGGATTGAAAATCAGAAACCTCGTCCAAGAACTTTGAATATATCATGGACAAGAATTCAGGTGAAAACTTGAGCTTCTCCAGATCAACAACACTCCATCTATGCGACCGTTCTACCTCAAGAATCATTTTCATTCCCATGAGGCCGATAACAACCAGCAAAATAATCAACTCATTCCCTGAAACAATCACCAAGAAAATCATCCATATCAAATCTCACATTAGCTAAACTCTTCCTCCCTTTTCCATCCTTAGACATCAACTTCATCTCCATGTTTTGTATCACAAATGGAGCATTCTTCACAATATTTTTAACAGTAACATACTTTCCCATGGCAACATCCACAAGCCTCTCTAACAACTCCGTGTACCTCAACCTACATGTAACTAAGTCGCATTCAATTCCTTTGCCACGCCCTCAATTTTAACATAAAATACATTCAATTGTCCAAGAAATGCCAAAACAGCCACCATCGCCTGAACCGGCTACCTCCCTCCCGTCAACCATCACTTCACTAAACACTGCACCAAAAACACCCCTTGTTTCAGCATCCTCTCAATTGTATCCCTCTCAATTCCATTAAAACTTGGGCAATTCCAAATCCCATATTCATACAAATTAACAATATCAAACTCGGGCAATTTCAACTCAAGAAAATCAACAATCCGGGCAACCATTCGACCTAACTCATGAATATCACAATTAATTAATGCTGCCACCTCCGCCACTGGCAAAGGCTTACTATATTTCCCAAGCACCAATAAATACCCTAAACCAATCACCTTGACCATATTCTCCTTCTGTAATTGTTCCAATCATATTTTTAACCTCATTAATTAGACCAAGAAGCAGAGAAATTTAACTTAAACATTAAATCTTCAATAAAAGTTTGTGCTTTGTAAGATTTTGTTTCAGGTATAGTCATTACCGGAGCCCGCGGTGCCGATGCGGACGGAGGTGCCGGTGGGCCATTAATGCCGCCGATGGGGGCTTCAAAATTGTTGAATTCCAGAACGACGCTGCATGATGTGCAAACCAAATTGCCCGTCACGTCGTCGGAAATCAGAGATTTTTCGCTGCATGGATTTTTTTATTTTTATTTTTTGAGGGGGAGGCAAACATGTGCAGACACATAATTTAAAATTACGACATTCAACTTCTATGGGGGAATAAATTATTAAAACAAAATAGTCATATACTAAATTCGTAAGTGATTATATGTATGGGTGAGATAAATAATTAAAGTCACAAGTTTAGTCAATTTAAAATATATTGACCGAATTATTGCAAGTATTTGGTCCTTTGATTTCTTTTACTTTTAAGGCTATTTTGGAATGGGTATTTAATGATGACCAATAAAATGTTGGAAATTGTTAAATTCATAACAAAAAATATTATTTCCACAATAAAAGTGTCGATATAGATCCTATAGCGACGGTTTTCACTGTCGCTATATATCTACAGCGACACTTTTGTTGTGAAAATAACAAAAAGTATTGTGGATTTAACAATTTTCTAAAATATTACATGTCAGGAGCCTGGACAAGGCCTAGGTGAATTTTTTTATTTTAAATTAATTTTAATATTTTATTTTATATTTATTCAAATAAAATAATAACATAAAGCAAAATAATTTATAATAAAGATAATAAAGGCATTTGCTTAAAGTTCAAATATATATCTATATTACTAATGTCAAAGTTCAAACACAAAACACGAATTGTTCAAAGTTCAAACATATTTTTAATGTATTAATTTTATTCATAAACAAGATTGCTATTAAATAATAAAATTTAAAGTTTCAAAAATTTAATTCAATATTAAAACTTAAGAAACTAAACATAAATTTAAGAATTATATTGAATTAAACTAAATATTACAAATATATCATCATTAATATAATTTGAAGTTGATACAAGTTCAAAAAATTATAACTATAATGAAATTATCCATTTTGACTTGATATTGTTCACTTCTTATTGTAATTTGATATGCTACAACCAGTATTATGAATATGGTAAATCATTAGAAAAATAAATATATCAAAATCTGGTTTGGGTATTTATTAGAAAAAAAAAAACTCTCCTCCTTGACCCCGCCTAATTTTCTAGGAAGAATTTTTTTGCCGCCTTGGACTTAGGTGAGGCGTCAGGAAGGCCTATCTCCTAGGCGAGGCGCCAAGGGGGATCTAGTGCCTAGGCGGGGCGCCAAGGAGGGATCTAACGCCTAGGCGAGAAATTTTAGAACACTACTAAATAATAAAAATGTCTTACCTTGAGAAATGTTACTATATGAAATTATTTTCATAACATTTAATATTTTATCTAGATCAATAAAAATAAATTCAATGCAAGTAGGAAAAAGATTTTGAAGAGGTTTTTGAGATGAGCTTTAAAATTAAAAATTAAAACCTATGAAGAGGATTCTATTTTTATTCTCTTTTTCGTATTTTCCTAAATATATGTTATCATCAAAATATAAATAAAAATGGAGACCCAACAATGCGTAACATATTTCAAACATAAACACTTGTTACTTGATGTTATTATGTTAATTTCATGTATGGTTTCTTAGGCATAAAGATGAATTTGATGTATTAAATATTTATTGTTGACTATGTAAATTGGTTTGAGAACTGAAATCAAACTAAATAATACTGCATCGCAAATTTTAAAATTGCACCGCACCAATTATAAACAGTGTGTCATGTGTGATTTTAGAATTATCAAATTACACTCTAAAAATTTTATGTGCGGTTTGGACTTCCAACTGCACTATACTCTACGCTAATGGATGCTGGTAATAACTTAAGTTCAAGGTTGTTCATCCCATGTGCTTTTGTGGCCCTTGTGAATAGGAGTGTAAATGAACCGAATCGAGTTGAATACTAAGTTGTTTAAATTTGGTTTATAAAATTTATCAAGACTGAGATAAGGTTTAATTAAAACTCGTTTAGCTATCAAGTAAAGTCCGATCTCAAATCAAACCCGAATAATTTGAATTTTTTAAATTAATATGATTTAAATATGAATAAAAATTATAAATTAAAGAAATTTGTATAATTTATTAAATTTTAAAATTTATTAATATTTAAATTTAAATTATTTATATTTCGAGTCGAGTAAGGATTATCAGAAGATTCCACCGGAGCAAAAAAGTTTGGTTAACCAAAAGAGCAAAAAGAAACACGACCAAAAAAATCATTAAAAACTTTTAAAAAATGAATAAAGAAAAACAGAGCAAAAAGTCTTAACCCAAATATTCATTTTCTAATAGGAAGTAGGTGGTTGTACTTGTCTATCTCCAGCGCAATTAAAAATCACTTGAAAATGTATACTACAGTATAAGCAGTAGCAGTTGGAACTTTGTGAGCCTAAATCTCCCAAATCTCAAACCCCAGTTCTTGAAAGTCTCTGCAAACCTTTTTCCTTTTGTCATTTTCTCCGCAGATAAACACACATTTACGTTGATTTTCTAGGGTTCTGATTCAATTTCTTTCTATATTCATCGATTTCCTCAACTGGGTCACACAGATTCAAACCTCCCCGCCACTCAAATCACATCGAAATGCTCCAATTCAAGACTATCAAGAAGAAAATGTGGATTTTCTCTCATTAATCTCTTCCCCAATCAAAGCCCTGCTTATCTTTCTCTCTCCTCTAATGGAAGATATGACCAAACCCAGCTTCACTTCTTCAGTTGCTTCCTTCAATCGTATGCTCTCTTTCTGGTTTTCTCCAACTAATCGCCCTCCTGGTCTAGACCCGTAGTTCATTCAAAGATTAGACACAGAATCTATATCTATATCTCTGTATACATATTTTTTCTCGATATTTTCTACAAAGGTTTTTTCTGCTGAATTTTTGGTTGCAGTAGATATAAATTTTGATATATACTTTAAAGTCAAATATGGATTGGTATTCTTGCAATTCCAAAAAATGGGACTTTGGATTTGGTCATTTTGGATTGGTGGAGCAGTTTTGGGGGAGTCTGGGTGGGAATTTGGGAAGTGGGTCAATGTTGAATTCGCACACTTTGGTGTTGGATGGGGAGAAAGGGGAGCTTGTGAAGGCTCCTGGGGGAGTGGAGAAGAAAGATGGGGTTTTGGAGGTGAAAGATGTGGCAGCTTTGAAGAGCCATAGTGAGGCTGAGAGGAGGAGGAGAGAGAGGATCAATGCTCATCTGGATACGCTTCGTGGTCTTGTGCCATGTGCTGGAAAGGTTATCTATATTTTTATATGATCAATTGTTTTGGTAAATAAATGCTACTATTAGTACTATATATATGCTTAGATGATATCAGTAGTTGTTTAACTTCATGATCTCAAGTAATAATTTGTGAATGATCGACTCATTTACTGAATTCTTATAAATATTAGTTGCTTTCTGTTATCCTGCAACTGAGATTTAAACAAGAAGTGACATTAATTGGTTTTGAAAGTCTGAATTGAAGTTGTTGCTGCAGTTTCAGAGATATCTGTTCTATTATTCCTGATAAAAGATGGCATAATTAAAATGATTGTATCCACTTATTTTGGAGCTTTCTGCTTCTTTCAAGAGTTTAGTCAACGACCAAAAAAAGATGAGACTTTATGTTTAGTAATGCATACGGTATAGTTTCTAGTAGTTGTTCCCCGTATATTAGATTAAAAAATTTGTTGATTAAGTATCCCCTCGAGTGTTATATGAAAGAATTCTTTGTTAATATTAAAAATATGCAAACTTATACAACTCTGAGAGCTGACTTTCACTTAATATATAGGAATCACTAAGTCAAACATATGGTGATATTGAATTCATAGCAAGCTACAAAATGTCAATATTTATACATTGTTAATTAGTTGATATGTAGATGGATTGATTTATTGGAACATATTATCATCGTAAGATAATAATCATAATTTCAGTTCTAATATATGTAAATTGTGAATTGCAATAAATTTACTTAAAGCAACCAGAATGCACAGATATGAGTTTGATGCAACTATCTTCAAATAAGGCACATGGACGGAAATTAAATAAAACAAAGAGAGGAAGGTGGAAGAAAGAAAAAAGGAAGCTACTGATGACATAGAGGCTGATCTCAATTGATTGATAGCTGAGTCATAAGGTCCTTAGTTGATTAAAGTAAAGGGTATTATCTTATGGAAGAAAAAGAAGAACATAGTCTAATACTATTATATATGAGGATACTGGGGTTGCTTGCCAACTAAAATAAATATTAACAATTCATTGTCAAAGATCATAGTTAGGAGGCTATACACGTATATGAAAGTGATAGATGTTGGGTTGCCATACCAGCTGGTTGGTATGGATGCCTTAATGTGGTCTATGTTGTTAAAATAGAAATATAGGGCTAATAATTGGGTAGGTTAACTGGTGACTATTTAATCATGTTTAGGTGTGTGAGCAACGAACTAACATTTAGTAAGAAAAACATGTAAGCTTCCGGGTTTTAATTAATTGAATAGGCTGCATCCTGAGTTATTCACTTTGCTAGGCCAAGCCTCTATTTCCTTTCCAAGTTTAACAGAAAATTAACCTAGATATAGTCAGCATGGTATCTATTTTAATTCAAAAAGAAAACAAGGGGGAGAAAAAGAACAAGGAAATTGTTTGCGGTTTGTCTTTCTGCATGTTAAGTGGTGGCTTCAAAAGATAAACTCAGTATTTTTGGGTAAGTGGCTTCAAAAGATATATAATTTTCTTATTGCTAAAACATCATGGAGAATGACATGAAACTATATTTAAATACTATTGTCATTATTTCTAGTTATGTTTTCCCCTTTTCCTTTGTAATTAAGCAATCAATAACTTTTGAACCATAGCGTTTCAAGCTAAAAAAAATGGAGAGCTTCGGGAAATACTTTCTGCAGGAAACAAATGTGATGCAATGTTTTCGCTTTTTATTTATAATGCTACTAAAAGGTTTGTTGTTAATCCTCAGTTGTCTTGTCACTTCATAAATGTTCTTGTATTAGTAGTAATGGTAATATTCTGATAACCCTGACATTTGAACTATTGTGCATAGATGGACAAAGCCACTTTGCTTGCAGAAGTTATCTGCCAAGTGAAACAGCTGAAGAATTCTGCAACAGAAGCCAGTAAAGGTGTACTTATTCCCATGGATGCGGATGAAGTGAGAGTTGAGCCACTTGATGAGAGTTCCAGAGACGGAACCTATTTCTTGGCATCTCTCTGTTGTGATTACAATCCCGAGCTCCTATCTGATGTGAAAAAAGCTCTTAATGCCCTTCAGCTAAATATAGTGAAGTCAGAGATTTCAACCTTGGGCAAGCGGGTGAAGAATGTGTTTGTTTTCACGAGTGGCAGAGGCAATGGTAATGCTGAGGAACAACAGCTTCTTTTGAATTCAGTTCGTCAGGCTTTAAGTTCAATAGTGGATAAGATTTCTGTATGCATGGAGTACTCACCGCGAACATTGCTTCCAAACAAAAGGCGCAGGATTTCTTTCTTCGAGTCTTCAAGCTCATCTTCATGAGTAGCATCCCGAGTAGTCTGATTATGTGTATTCTGTATAGCCTAGACTTATAACATAAGATTTGATCTAAGTTGCAGCTTTGAATGTAGACTATGGTGCTTGGTATATCAAGAAACACCTTCATTTTACTTTTGATTGTTTGATACTATAAAATAAACTCAACTCGTGTCCACTCTCTTTTAGTATTAGTTGAAGGTGTAAGTTGTTCCTTTTAAAGGACAAGGAAATGTAACATATTGCTTGATGTGTTTGGAAAATTGCAAGTTTTAAAATTCTTACGTATTTGAGAATGTTGTTTATCTAATAAAAACTTGTTTTTTATTACTTACATATGCAGATTTTTGCCAAAAATGGTGCGGAACAAATATAAATGAAGTATCCTAATAAAGTCAAAATATATTCATTTATAGACATCTTAAAATGCTAATAGGTGTTTAATAAAAACTGAATTTGAATTTCAGTCCCCCATTTTCTTCTTCTTCCCCCTTTTTTTTCTTCATAATTTGGATATTGGTATTTGTTGGATGAGAGGAGATATGGTTTTTGTTTTGGGTTGATTTTTTTTTCTTCTTTTTTTTTTTTTTCTTTTTGCAATTTAGTCATGATATAACTACAGAACTGGCTCTAAGGTGGTAGGATTTTGAAGATGGGTGGTGGAGGAGAAGAAGGATTTTCGACGGCGGAGAATCTAGGAGTTTGAAGACGGAGATGGGTTTGCTTGCATGTATTGGGTGTGCGATGGCAGTCGGCAGATGATCGAAATAGAAATGGATGACTATTTGGGTAAAAAGTCATCATTCAGACTAATTCAGTCAAAGTTTTTTAAAAGAATCGCTCAGTGCTATTCAGCCTCATTTAGATTTTAAAACTCTAAAACAAACACTCTTAATGGCTAATTCGTTCAGATTTTGGATCATACCCATTCAGCGGAAAACAAACAACCCCTAAGACTCGGTATGGCTTATACTACTTACGTGGCACACATGCAAAATTTTAAAATAAAAATTGCACATTTTTATATAAAAATACAAATTTTAGCAGGGGAGAGAATTTAGGAGGTCTCAGTGCTATTCAGCCTCATTTAGATTTTAAAACTCTAAAACAAACACTCTTAATGGCTAATTCGTTCAGATTTTGGATCATACCCATTCAGCGGAAAACAAACAACCCCTAAGATTCGGTATGGCTTATACTAGTTACGTGGCACACATGCAAAATTTTAAAATAAAAATTGCACATTTTTATATAAAAATACAAATTTTAGCAGGGGAGAGAATTTAGGAGGTGGTAGATAATCGGACGGGAGAGAAAAAACAATGATACAAACATTAGGCTAAAAAAATGAGAGACGAAGTGTGCAAACTTTTAAAATATAAAATATATTTCTAACATAATTATCACTAATACTTATTCACCTAACTAGCATTCTGGCAATTAAAAAATTGACATAAATATTTGTAATATATATTATTTTTCTACAAAATTTAGTGGATGAGAAAAATTAGGAGTTCAATTGAAGTTAAAGATGGTGGGTTCACAAAAGAAAATTGATGAAAGTTATTTACTTTTTAATTACTAATTCTTAATTGGTTTTCTCTATTAACTAAGACCTCAAGTACATGGAAAGTGATTGTGTAAATTATATTCTAATAATTTAATATCATTTTTATTTTGTGAAAAAGAAATAGTTAATGATAGTTGTAAGTAAGATGATATCCAATAATTAGTTACATATAGTTTTTTCTTTATATTTTGTTTGAAAATTTATGTGTTAATGATAGTGATAAGTAATATTTTTCGAATAATTACTTAGTTCTTTTTTTCTAATAAAAAGACCTCTTACATAGATGTTTCATTTTTAAATTTTTTAATTTTTTTTTAAATTATAATATAATATTACATTTATGCCTATTTAGTTTTTATAAAATGATTTAAACTAATTATAAAATGAGTAATATTTTAACACATCATCAGTCACATCCTTAGATGTTAAAGTCACGTCGTCAATTTATAACGTGACAAATTCAATTGAATTAAAGTAGAAAAAATTAATAGTTTAATCACTTGATTGAAAAAATTGAAAGATCGATCATCAAAGTAGAAAAATATCAATAGTTCAGGGTAGTAATTTATATTTAAGCTTAATCTTTAATTACACGTAGACATTTATTAGCCTAGTCAGCGAGGTCGCGTCATTAATTTATGACGTGACATGTTCAATTGAACGAAAGTAAAATAAAATTAATAGTTTAATGATCTGATTGAAAAGTTGATCACCGAAATGAAAAAAAGATTGATAATTTAGGATTGTTATTTATATTTAAGGCTGAAATTTATAAAAGAGGACAAGATTTTTGGTATGGCATGCAAGTATGCAACTTTATGGGAATTACACCCGTACAAATTAAAGCAAGTATGCAAATTCTTTGATTTGAACACTCTTAATGGCTAAGTTAAAGTTGATGTGACGCCCCCAAATATAGTATACATCACCTATTCTTTCGCCAAATACATATTACAAATCTGAATAATCTTAAATATCTGAAATAAAATTGTGAGTTTTAATACAAATTGTTTTCTAGACAAGATTCAAACTCAAAATAAGTCCTCAATACATTTATTAACACACTATTTCATGTAGAATAGTGAGGACTATTAATGTTATCATCCTGGATAAACTACGTTCTCGACTAAATAGCCACGTTCTCATTTTCCAAGAGAACAACGAAAGCAAAGCAAAAGAATTGAACTCAATAGCCCCAAAGAAGAAATATTACGACTAAGATAATGCGAATAAAATTATTGTTAGCTTTTAACAAAGTTAAATTGATACAATATAACAAACATCAAGTTTAATCATAATTGAACAAGAATCCATTAAAAGAGTCAAGTAGAATAAAATCTACTATCTTTTATGATTTAAAAGGTTTTTTCATCACTTTTATCGCGAGACTCACTTTTCAATAAATAATCCACATCATCCCTACACTACTACCAAGGATAATCATTAAGATTCGACCAAAAATTATCCACGCATTTCTACGCCAAGTAATATTCGCAGTATTCATCAATTAATCACGATCATGCCAACAACCTGCTCATCAACGCACTACGAGCCAACGAGGACTTTTACCACATCATTTGTAATATTACGATTACGATTATACCGAATAATCCCCTCATCATAATCATACCAAAGTTCATATACGCACTACATGCGTCATGTATTTACTTTTCAACATAATATAAACACGGAATGATGATAATGATATAAATAATTCAATAAAACAAGTTCAAGAATTAATTTATCCGTAAACCAATAACGCCTAAATTGTCAACACGACATCGCTTATGAAAGAAAATTCAAGAATGCCGTAAAGAATATTTCCACGAAAAGATATCGATGAATGAAGCCTAAATATCCGTGATATTCTACTAATTTCATGAGTATAGAATCCAAAATTTTAACCAACCGAAAGTATAATAGTAATATATGAAATCGCAAAATGGATTTTCACCCGTCATGCAGTAATCCACGATATCTGAGATCATTTCCACAATTTAACAAGGAATGAATATAAAGGATCATTCACCACGTATGTGGTAATCCACATGTATGCTTATTCCAATGTAATAATAAAGAATGAAATAATAAAGAATTTACTACGCATGCGATAGATCGCACAAACAAAAGTTATTCCCAATGTAATAATAAATAATGAAACCAGCCTACGCAGAAACGCACGCATGTAATATTCCAATGTAATAATAAATAACTGAATCTGTGTCACGCGTAAACGCATATACGCGATATTCCAACGTAATAATAAAACTAAGATAATAAAAAGAATGAAATAACAAAAGAAATCACTAAAATATGATGTATCAAGACAAGATGTTATTCAATGTAATCAATAATGGTTAATCAGTCACGCAATAGGATATTCCAATGTAATAATAAATACCCAACCGCGTCGTGTGAAATTCGCACCGACCGGTTCCGTATGCTTCGCCACGCACGACCGGCCTCGTTATTTATTATTCTCGCTGAATATCCCGTCCCGCGCGTACGCACGACCGTTCCGCTATTTATTATTCGTTAATATCCTCGCTTCATGCGCTACGCACGACCTTGCCTCCATTATTTATTATTCTCTGAATAATATGCTCAGGCGATCTATCGCATTTACGGTGAATTCTTCTATTATTTCATTCTTTATTATTCTCGCTTAATAACTCGCCTATGCGATTACCACACGCACGGTGAATGATCCTTCAGATTTATTCCTCGTTAAATCAGGAAACGATTCAGATACGCGATTACCGCATTTACGTGAAATCCATTCATAGCTTCATATTCTATTATACTCAAATAAGTTAAAGTTTTCGATTTCTATACTCCATGAAATTAGTAGAATATCCCTGATATTTGCGGCTTCATCCAAAGATCTTTCGGCGAAATATTTTTCCGAAAGATTCTCAATTTTACTCTACAAAGAAATATCATGCCGATAATTCGGACGTTATCGGCCCTCTGATAAATTAATTCTTGAACTTATTTTATCAATTCTTATATCATCATCATCATCCTCACGCTTATATTACGCTGAAAGTCATCTCGCTACCAGAAATGAGATATATTGACTTCTAGATGATTATGACCAAAGATTATTCGATATAATCACGATCGTAATGTTACAAATGATATGGTAAAAGTCCTCACAAATTAGAGTGTATCATGAATAATAAATGTTTATACGATCACACCATCAATGAATACACGAATATCCTCGTCAGAAATAAGATGATAATCATATCAGGATACTAATGAATATCCTCTACCGTAGTCAAGGATGACGTGATTATTTATTGCGTTCGTAATTCCAAATGATAAAATCGATGAAAAATTTTAAATCATAAAGATAGTAGATTTTATTCTCTACTCAACTTTTTAACGCATCATTGTTCACCGCAGCTTAAACGCGATGTTTGTTATATCAGATCGCTTTTAACATCATTGGGGTTAACGATAATTTATTCTCGATTATTTTAGTCATAATATTTCATCGATGGGCTTAAGTTTCACCCTTTTACCTTCATCGTTCTCTTCGTGAAACGAGAACGTAGCAAGGACTAATCGGAGAATCAGAGCGACTATTCGTATAATAAAGATTAAGAATCCTCACTATTCTCGTTAAATAGTGCGTGATAATAAATGTAATGAGGACTAATTGAGTGTGATATTGCCTGGATGATGAATATATTTGTATTAAAACTCACAAAGATATATTTTGTCATATTTTACACGATCGTCAGATAATTAAGTTGATTTGAATTTTGTACCACGATTTGGCGACTCAAGATGGGTGATGATACCTATTTTTGAGGTGTCACAAAATTAATAACTCAATATCTCAATTATCGATTTAATAATATATAAAATATCGACAATAATCAATCAAATAATGTGAGATACTACGCAACAATTATCGTAGCAATAATTGAACAAAACCGAGTGACTTCTCACATAAGCATCAATAATCAATACCGTGTACTACTATGCAACCACGCCATTCATCGTATTTTTAACACCGGGTATTTCAACAGCTTAATCTGTAAAACTTCCGCCATTATTTTCATAAAATATTTTTTGTCATTTTCAATCCGATAATAATTCCATTGTGGGGGTCCACCAATGATTGTGCCATATACTGAATATTCCATGTTAAAACGAATATTCTCCCACCAATCGAATACTATATAACAACTTCGCATACTTTGCAAAAATTTATAAATATTACCCACAACTATAACATTATATCAAGTTCACTCCATAATATTCAAAAAAATATTTTGAGAAATTTAAATCTTTATTCATAAAATTTGGGGTCTCACAGTTGATTTTTAATTTATAACTAAATAAAAATAAAAACAAAGATTATGGTAACATACTAGAGATAAGTGAGAGTTGGATGATACATCTTGGGCTTCCCTCCATCATGGTAACAGTTTGACAACTCCAGGTTGAAGTTTTAGACGTGAAAAAGATAAAGATGAAAAGTTTCAAATTTTGTTTTTATTACTTAAGGCCATTGATTCGCCTATATATATATATATATATATATATATATATATATATATATATATATATATATATATATAGCCTAAATTCTCTTCAATCTAACCATAAGTAGTGAACTAAAAGCGAATTGGCTATAACGACGGCTTTATCTATCGCTATAAAGATGAAAACCGATTTTCTATGGTATAATGACGGATAAAATCGTCGATATAGCCAATTCGCTTTTAGATTAGTTGGAGAGACTTGACAAGATATATATATATATATATATATATATATATATATATATATATATAAAGTTAACTATGAAACTATATATGTATTATTCTTGATATCATTAATTTAAATTTTTACGGTATACTAAAAGTGCTAGTCATATATTAAATAAGAGTTGTAACATCCCCTTCCCAATAAGAAAGGGGAGGTCACACACAAAGTAAAACAAATCTTAAAATAAGTAAACAGAACACAAATAATTTTAAAATATTTAATAGTTGATAATCAATGACGAATTAAATATAATTCTCTAAAAATTAGCACAATAATCAAAACCTAAAATCAAATAAACCTATTCGATCAAAAATAGCTCTCTGCACACGAAATCCTAAACTGCCTCTGCAAATCTGCCGAAAAAAACACAACATGAGCCAAATGCCCATTACGGATATAAAGATGTATAATATATAATGTAGCCAAAAGAGTCGAATGACTGAACGAATGTGAATTACGAACGAATTATGAATATATCAAAATTAGTGAGACAATGTACAAATGATGAACACTATCGAACGAACAACTATAGTTAAAAGGATCCCAAACGAAATAAGGAATAATTAAATGCTTATAAAATAATAATTTCATACCGAGCTCAATTACAAATAGTCAAAGGCTAACAAAATATATTGGTACCATGATGTATGCAAATCAAACCAGATAGTATGCACGACACATGTCACTAATCCGACAATCAAATCAAATATTGAGTCTACCGATCGATACGTATGCTTAACAAACAAATCAAATGGTCAAAACTCACACCAAGAGCAACATACAAAATAAAAGGATAGATGGACTGATCACAACTCTACGAAAGATGTCATGCACCGATGTTAAGGGATGTGTGATTAGCTCAAGTATACCATAAGAATCGAACTACAAAATATAAGTAAAAAAGAGTTCAAATCATAAGACTTACATGACCATCTCCAAATGACATCGAATTATTTCAAATACGAACATACTTAACTATCACAAGATACCAACGATAAAAATAACTACCGAATGTGAATGAAAATATACGAAGAATGATACAAACGAATAAAGTCTTCAAAATATATAAACATGCACATTTCTACAAATATCAAAATAAATACTAGACACGATTCACTAGTTCAAAGAGTATAAATACGAGTTATCATGAAACTATCATATTAATTTCACATGGAACAATTATGTGAAATAATAGTCAAATTCAAACGAGGAACAAAATGAAGTAATTAAATTTAATAAGAGTATCGTTGAAAGAGTACGGAATCTGTACCTGATACGCAAAACCACTTATAACACATTCCACAAAATTTTACCCTCAAATGCCAACGATATCAAATACGAAATGTTATTCATCACCTAAACATATTCACCTCGAATTAAATATAATCCAAACTAATAATTTTAAAATAATTCATAATCTATTTAAGAAGCCTTTAATTATCGCTTTAGATCACTATTAATACTCTAAAACTTAAAAATAAATAACAAAACTTACGAAATCTTAAAACCATAATATGACAAATTATTCTTAATAATTCAAATTCAATTATTCGGTCTTATCACCATTAATTAAAATTTATTTGTCAAATTAATTAAATTTAACAAAAATTAAACTTCAAATACTCTAATTTAGCCTCAAGAATCACCCAATTCGGATTTAAAATCAGTAAGTTATACATTTTAAAATATTAGAACTTGTTGCTGAAAATTCTACTACAAAATTCCAAATTAATCAGCCCTTTTTTAAAATTAATAACAAATCATACGTTATTCTTTAACTCGCTCAAAATTAGTGAACATATTCTCAAGTTATATATGTATAACATATCCAAAAATTATAACAATTCCACAAATGACATTAAGATATATAATCGACGTAATATACTTTAAAATATAAAATTAATTTTTAGATTTTAACGCTTACATTCAATTAAAATATATTCATTTATATAAATTTATCTCCTCTTTTGATTATCATGACTTCTAATTTCATGTCTCTAGTTTGATAAAAATAATCTCTAATTTAAAAATAATCATAACTAAACTTAAAATCAAAATATGAAATAATATTTACCTTCCTTGTTCGGATTTCATTAATATGCAACAGTAAAGAATCTGACTTTTAGATCTTCTAAATTTTTCAAAATCTCTTCATGTCTTCACGAAAATTGTAGTTCTCGAAAAGATACACCGAAATAGGCTTAAGAACCATTTGATTCGAAGTTAATATGACTGAGTTATAAATTTTCAAAATTAGGGCTCAAAATAGTGACGTGAATTGGGACATGTTGCGAATTTTAGTAATTTAAGGCATGAAGATGACGTCAAGTAACTTTTTTTTTCTTCACAATTGTAGCATACGAAAAACTGTAGAAATAGACTTTAGATTCGCTCAATTCTGACATCAGATAAATTCATTAGTTTTAAATTCAAGTCTGCAGCTGATACCGCTAACCTGTCATTATTTCATCTCTAAAGGTTAAGGAGAATAACACTGGGCTATGAAGTGCAGAAACTCAAAACACACCTAGTTGGATCCATGGAATTAGCAAGAGTAATGCACCGATAAATCTTCGTCCCTCTGTTGAGTTCCCATCCAACAGCATTAGGAATATGTTGATGATCTTTCCATCCTGAACAAAATTTCATTACTTTTTCAGCAAAATAACTGCATAAAAGAGAACCCAACCGTTGAGAGAATATGTAATAATTAGAATAGAGGTGTTACCCAATTTCTGCAGCTCTACCTTGTGAAACTAATATTAAGGCTTCACCAACAAGAGACAACCCCAAATCAGCAAAACCACGGTTCTCGCGATAGCAGAAAAACAGAACTTTTTCAAGATTCCATCTTGAACAAATAAATGCAAGAAAGTAGCGGAGAGGCCAGCCAGGATTATTTGGAAGATGGCAAGGATCGTAAAAACCAAAAAGAAACTGCCAGAAACCATGAGCTTATAAATAGGCAGAAAACTAAAACAGGTTTAGTTGAATAATAAAAATAAAAAAATAAAATATCTTAGTAGAATCAATAATCGAAGCTAAAAAGCGGTATGTGGACAGACCTTCTGACCATCACTTTGGCAAGATTCCCAGTCTTTCAGATGCCTAATGGTAGCATGTGAATTTGAAGCAATAGACACCAGAAAGAATGGCACATCTGCAACAATTTACATGCTTTAAGTTCTACATTCTAAGTAATGATAGACTACCTCAATCTAGAAATGAGAGAGTCCTACTTATTTTGTGGAATTTTTTTCCCCCGAATATTATGGTTTAAATTTGACACACTAACAAATACTTTTTCTCTCAACTTCTTTGTAAATAATAAGTTCTACACTTTTAAACTTCAACAGTATTTAAAAACAATTTCTGAATTCAAACAAATTATGTCAAAGTACCAAATGAACCTAGTATTCAGAAAAGGGGGGCCTCATTTCCAGAGGGAGGGAGTATACAAAAAAATGACAAGTTATATAATAAAAGGAACTTATACCTGCTGTTAAGCTGGAATTCCGCCACTCATTACAAGCTACTGATAGGGATTCCGCCTATGCCACAAAAATGATGTTGTATCAATTATGTTGGAGAAAGAAATAAAAAACCACTAAAAAAGTTTTGGAAAAAGTTGCTTAAAAAATTATTGAAAAGAACTTTCAAATTTAGAGTACCTCTTCTAGGCTGAACCACTGGGAAGCTGGCCTCAATCTAAGTACAGTTGCCGGAGGATCAAGCACCAGAGCCGGGAAAGCAAACCAGTAATGGAATTTCCATTTTTTAGGTCCATAAAAGATATAAGAAGGAACCTGGAAAGTACAGAACAGTCCTCCTCAGCTTTTCCAGAATGAATATCCTTCCAAATCTAATATCCAATCAAAAGTAAATTTGTTATATGAGATGACATATTTTAAATGGGGAAAATCAGAATTAGTCTATTTAAATCGAAAGCTACTTATTTAAAAGATCAAAAAGGTTTATTTCAATGAGATAAATCCGTCTCTAGACATACATTGTGAATTTAATATATCAAGAATAAAATCTTCATGAGTGAAATACCTTCTTAGTTTCAGCCTTCAGCAAACTTTGTTTATCAAGGGCGTGAAATCCCTCCAATGTATTTGTGTTGTAAAGAATTCCAGGGATGGAGCATCTATTCCTGTTTCCATGACTTACTGATGGAACTGATGGTTGGTCACTTGGTTCAGGAGGCAAAGATTCAGCAAAAAGAATGAAATGATTTGATACTTGCAAATGCGAGCAGGGTGCGTAGAAACCTGGAAAAAGTAATTTCATAGCCAGAGTAGTCGATATTAGTCATCAAAAAGAGGTGAAGATAACATTTCTTTCACAAGAAAAAATCGAGGTACCTGCTACTGGAATTGGGGATTCATCAATGCCCAATTGATTGAGCTTCAAAGAAGATAATCTATGCCAAAACCCCTCATCCACAGCACTTTGAAAAGGTGAAAATTGAAGAACAGATCCATTCTCATGTCCATCCATTCTTGTGGCTATATATTACTCCTTCTCTTGACAAGTTCGAAGCTAATTCTAAGCAATACATCAATTTCACCAGGGAAAGAAAGCAAAAAAGTTAATAGAACTAAATACTCATAAGAATAAAAGGAGGTTGACAATTTAACAAGTGAAATTATCAGTATGATGAAATATGTGAGGACTCAGCTTAGATGAATATTGCACACATAAATCAAAAAAAAAAACACAATAAAAAGGCACATTTCATAAAGATTATTTTTTGCAGAAAATTTTGGCAAGAACATCAGGTTACATTCTAAGATCATAATAAAGCTATTTAGGTAAATCAAGTTTCAAGTTCAAAAAATCAAAGTCCTTGAGCAGTGCAGCCCAATGCAAAAAAACTGCAAGCCTATAAACACGAAGATCACAAACAAAATCTAACCCAATGACTGCCATTCTATGGTCAGGTTTCTCTTTCCAAAGATTTTTGAGTTCGTATTAATGAACCTCAAAAACAAGACATTATTAAGTCAAGATGAGATTTTTTAATTTCAAAACAAATATTTTGAATTTCATGATTTTCAAACCCGAGAACAACACTAATATATATACTTCTAACAATTAAACTGTTTTAACTATCAAGCTAATTGCACCAGTAAACAACTTCAAACCATAAAAATTTAATATATTGGTTTTTCTTTCGACCCAATTGAAATTGGTACTCTAAACACCCAATTTTGTCATCCACTATATATTAATCACGAAAAAGAAGAAGAAGAAAACCCATCAGGAATCATTAAACAAGTAAAAAGTTTAGCCGATTGAGCTCTTTTTTATTATTATTATAATTTTGGGTGCTCAAAATCCCAATGCTTATTGCTAAATAAGAAGTATAAAGATCAATCCGCCATATCAAAGACAAGGGCTTACCAGAAGCAAACGATTTCTCTCTTGAAGACAACAAAACCCAGATCTTTAACAAGGTCAAAGATGTTGCAGCCCGCAGCTTAATTAGAAGTAGAGTCCTTGGAGATTAAGAAGTAGAGTCCTTTGAGTTAGAATCCAGTCCAAGAAGATATATATATATATATATATATATATATATATATATATATATATATATATATATATATATATATATATATATATATATATTCTTCTATAAGAATCGCGAATCTGACCGAGTCATGTCATGCAACACCCCTTTTAATAGTCGATAAATTGAATAGATGGCTGCGATTAACTTTTATATTTGATAAGTCGGCACAGGTTGTTGTGCCTAATTATCTACCTGTACCGACTTCTATTTTATTAAGTGAATATTAACTTGTCAGTATAGTTATAAAAAGTAAATATTTATTATTAAAATAATCCTACTTAGAGAGCTTGTCTTAGCTTATATTTTATATTTTTTTTTTTTTTTTTCCTTTAGATGCGAATTGACTTTACTTTATCTTTTTTTTATTTTTTTTTTTCTTTCTCCATTATATGTTATGACTCAAAGAAATTAAAATAAAATAAAATAATAAAAAAGACCTTACCGGTATAAATTATGCACTTACTTATCCTTTTATTTATTTTTTTTCTTCTTTTCTCCATTATATGTTATGACTCAAGAAATTAAAATAAATAAAATAATAAAAAACCCACCCAATGTAGATAAATTGCACATCTAAACTTATCTTTTATTTATTTTTTTCTTCTTTTCTCCATTATATGTTATGACTCAAAGAAATTAAAATAAAATAAAATAATAAAAAAATGATCCTACTGATATAGCCTATCTTTTTATTTATTTTTTCTTCTTTTCCATTATATGTTATGACTCAAAGAAATTAAAATAAAATAAAATAATAAAAAAAGACCCTACTGATATATTTTATCACTACCGAGGAAAAAAAATCGATATCCCAACTAGTTGTTTGCCGAACATATTCGAACTCGCGACCTCATGCACCAATACTTCGTTATATTTATTACCGAAAGCACCACTAGCCTGTCGCTAAGTTTAACCAAGGATATATCCTTATAGAAAAACTTCACCATCCCCAAAATCTATATTCTCATTTACTATTATATTACGATTTATTATTATTAATAAATTTATATTATTAATTGGATTTTTCTAAATAGAAATAAGTTAATATCTATATTTATTATTATCCCTTTAATATTTTTTCTTATCTTTGTAATAATATCAATAAAAGATTATTAATATATTAAAAATAAATATCATTCTTTAATAAAATATAAATAATGATCATTATAAATCTTGTATTATTAGTATTAATAATTTTATTATTAAGCAATGATTATTAGTAATGATTTTATATATTAAGCAATGATTTTATTATTAAGAAATGATTTTATTATTAATAAAACTAGTTCAATTATTCTAATAAGTAATGATGATAATTTTTCAAGTCATTTAAGGAAATTAATTTACTTATCGAATTTATAAAAGTAGTGAAGTATTTATATAATAATAATAATGTGATTATCAATATTAGAAGTACAGATTATACCAATACTAAATCTTGCGTAACATTAAGATGAATAAGACATATTACATGTTCATTTTCATAAAATAAAAAAACATAGAATGATTAATACAACCGACACCTATTTTTTTTGCTCAGAATCCCTAGCACTCGATAGTGATTTCGCTTATCGTGGTTTCCGGTTTCAAAGCCACAAATCGCACATTTTCGATGAGTCTTGAAGGAATGATTTTCTCGAAAGTGCACTCTTGAATCTAGATTGTTTTTTGCGCCCTTTGTTTGAGAAATATTAGGCGCCAAAACTCTTTTTTCTTCTTCCACCTCTCGCATCTTCATTGTCATTATCGTATCCCATATCATGATTTGGATCTCCAACTGTCTAATCAATGTCGCTATCTGCCGATTCGAAGAATATTCTCATCCGGATCATCTTTGGTCAACCAACTCTTTTCCTCGTGCATTCGGTTTAAGAACGCTTTTGTAACCCTGACCGAAAGTGAGCCAGCCTTTGCTTTCGCTAACTCCTAGTAATCACCCATCAAATGATTATAAGCGCATTGCTTGATTTTGTTCAAGTCGCCAGATGTGGAGTTAAAGAGTAAGTCTTCACCATTGCTTTTGTTCAAGTCTCTTGTCCACCGATGAAGGATCACGCCAATTCGGTATTTGTGAAATACTCTTTGCTATGAAATATCTCAAGATGTACTGCAAGATAATGTTAGGTTTGTAATATTCATGGGCGCAATCAAATTGCAAAATAATGCTAAGCGTGTAAAAATCGAGTTTAAAAATTTATAAACCATATACGGATCATCTTTTATGCATAATTATTAATTAAACGAAAAGATAAAGAATAAATCATACCCTTGAAGATCGAGCCTCAGTGCAAGTTCACCTCCAAATCCTTTCGCGTTCGATCTTGAATCCACCGGGTTTGGTTCCTTCCTTTGATCAACGTTAGCCACCCAAATGTTTGGCCTCTGAGGTGATCCACCAAGGAAGAATAAAATTCAAGAAGATGGGTGTTATGGCTAACCCTAGTTTTCTATCTCTATAGAAAAGGCATACTCCCAACAACTTGAAATTATTACGTCTTTGTTAAAAGTCAACAACCCATACCACCCATATAAGACTCCTCTTATTTATAGATGTGGGCAACCCACCTTAATAATTAAGGAATTGGGTTTTAATTAATTAATTCTTTTAATTAATTAAGCTCCCTAATCTTATTAGGGATAATTAAATAAACTCCTTTAACTAATTTTCCTTCCTAATCCAATTAGGAATAAATTAAATACTTATATTAAATTAATTCCTAAACTCTTTTAGAAATTAAAATAATAATAATTATAATAATATTAATAAGACTCCTCTTATTAATTTATATTTAATATTTCTAAAATATTAAATAATAAATATTAAGCTATTTAATTTATTCTATCACCATAGATTAAATTAAATATACTTAACTATATTATTACGATTATGCCATTAACTTCTTAAATAATTATTCTTCCTTTTTATGGTGTGACCACTTTGGGTTCTCCATATTAAACCAAATTGTGAATAAATCAATTAGAACAATTCTAATCTTATTTAAATAAATAAATTAAACAATTAATTTATTTAAATAATATTTATTCTGATAGGGATAAGCCTCCCTAGCGATCAATGACTTTTTCAGATAATATAGATTTCAACATTAATCATTAAAGAACCTTTGAGTAAATAGTTACCGTACAATTCAATCCTTCCACCATACAATGTCCCAATTAAATATAAAGACATTGGAATTACCGAAATCTTTATTTTATTTAATTATATGTATTTCGATCCTTAAATACACACTCAAATAATGCAAATTAGAAACTCCTTTCTAATTTCAATCATTGCCACCCGAGGACTCTTGGGTTGTCATTTATCGAATCACATAGGACATTTCTCTTCTTTTATTAGAAGTGGTAGATTCTTTATTGATCATACATTATCTCCATGTACAACTTATTACACCCAAGCATATCCTTTGATATACCCTAGGGTCTTAAGGAATAAGTCAAAGTATAACTCATCATACACAAGATCTTATGATGATCTCAAGTCCAAGGATCACTTGTCTTACTATCACTACTGAGAATTCCTATTGACAGCAAAATAAAACTCCATTAGGTATTCCTTAGCGAGCCACGTTCAATGAACTTATTCTCTAATAAGCACCTCATACTTGCTTTAGTGTCTCCACACAAATGATCGTGAGATCAATCATCCCCATCGATGAAAGCAAGCAACGTATATACCGATCTATCCAGGATTCACTAATCCCCGATTTAGTAATCCAATGATTGAGAACTATTTTAGTTTTAAGCTTTCAAGAATTTAGATCTCATTAGAATGATCATCATCATTATTCTAAAAGCATTGCTTAAAACTATGGGTTTATCACATATTATAAAACAGCGATCATCGTATAGATAATTAAAAGCCTTTAATAAATTAATACTTTTTATTAATAAATGAATAAGATTGTTCACAAAGTATATGCTTTATCATCAAACATGATTGGCTTGTATGCATACTACTTTCACATAATTCACCAGAGTGAGAAAACATTTGGCAGTTACATGTTACCGATCCCAGTTGTCGATTGTTGACAACTTCTTTATATCTTCCACCACTTTCAACAGATTCAGATTATACACCGTGCATAAACCTTAGTATCGGTGACACACACAACTCACTAAGTTTATGAACATTGTATTTCATGGAATCGACGAATTGACATTGGAAACGTCTAAACATCTCTTTTATGTACACTTGTGCAGCATGAACTTCTAAAGATGAACCGAGTACCATAATCCTTTTACGATGTTTTGTTATGTAGTGGCCTTCCTCTCCCCGATAAACCTGTCTTTCTACAAACTTTTTGACTCTGCAGATAAAAAATATAGCATACCATTGATGCATTAACATACTCATCAAAAAAGGCATTCATGCTCTCGCTTCTTCCAGTGGTAGTCATTTCCGCGGTAAAATATCTCTTTGTATATGCTGAAATCCATTTCTATCGTACATCATACAAACTTCCAAGCCATTCATTAGTATACAATTCATAGGAACTTATCAGAATATGTCAACGCTCTTCAAATTCCTCGATGGACAATGAGTTATACACATAGTTGTTAAAATCATTTTTGAACGATGGGTGCTCATAATAAACATGATGCAATTTTTCAGGAAATTTATTGCTAATATGCCAAGAACACAATAAATGATAACTAGTTGGAAGTACCAGAGCAATATCATTACTCATGGCTCTGCTTTCGATCGGTGATGATGGTTGTAGAGTGTGCCTTGTGAGTCCATGGCTTCAAGCCATGTCTGTAATACCCAAACGAAAGTGTCCTCTGTCTCATCTAAGAATAATGCAAATCCAAACAATATAGATCGATAATGGTGGTTGACCTCAAAGAATGGAACAAACGGCATGCCATACTTATTTGTCCCAGATGTATTATCAAATGTCACAACGCTCTCCAAACCGCTGATATATAAACCTTGATCAGGCGTAAACCCACAAAATACAAGCTATGCGGTTGTTTTCACCGGGTTTCACTCGGAAAGAAGATGTACAGGTATGTAAGAAGATGTACCAACATGTACAAAGTAGTTGGTTAATAATTTTTTAATATTAAAGGACATTATAAAATTAAAATATTTTAAAACTAAACATACCGCAAATTTAACGAATTCTGAGTACATTTCATGTAACTTAATATACTTAGTGTCATTGTAGAAAAGAATTCAATTATGGTAACCATCCAATCTTCAATCGCGAATAGAACAAGATAAAATGGCGCTGATTGGTACTACACAATCGGCACGAATATGTATTTGCATTCGTGTAAAGGTGGACCAACATCTTGTTAACATACGGATCGCAAAAACTCCATGCAATATTCACTTTAGTGCAGGCACATAGCCCCCGCCAAGATGCACGTGAAGAATGAATTCATGAAATCAAATTGGGACCACCTTTGTATTCCCATGACACCGTGTAGTATTCCTCTCTGCCTCGTAGCAACAACATATAAGCGTCGATGACATGCTCGAATATCCAACTCTCGTGCCCTAAGGATCAGACCGCATCAGGTTCTAATTCATATAATCGGGCGCAGATGTGATAAAGGATATAAATCCCTTCTCGTGTGCCACCACGCTTTCCAAACATATGTTTATTTACAAATGTCTCCTTCCAATATTTAAGTCTTTTGGATAAGGACCTTTTGGTCCATAATAGATGTGGTCTCCCGCATCTTGACTGATTGAGACCCAAATGTACATTATTATTATATAGCAATAATAATTAAAACCATCACTATTAACATAACTATATATACCTTTTGTGAACTAGATCCTCGCATCGAAAAGTCCCGCAAATGAAGAGTTGGTTGGAATGTAACACTCTCATAGGTTTGGAAGGTTGAAATGTAGTATTCTCGGGTGGTGGGAATGGATCTCTCCTCGATTACTTGTGGGGTGGGTATGTGAAAGTAGTATGCACACAAGCCAATCATGTTTGATGATAAAGCATATACTTTGTAACAATCTTATTCATTTATTAATAAAAAAATATTAATTTATTAAAGGCTTTTAATTATCTACATGATGTTGTTTTATAATATGTGATAAACCCATAGTTTTAAGCAATGTTTTTAGAATAATGATGATGATCATTCTAATGAGATCTAAATTCTTAGAAAGCTTAAAAACTAAAATAGTTCCCAATCATCGGATTACTAAATTGGTGATTAGTGAATCCGGATAGATTGGTACATACGCTGTCATTGCTCATTGGATGAGGATGATTGATCTCACGATCATTTTTGTGGAGACACTAAAGCAAGTATGTAGGTGCTTATTAGAGAATAAGTTCATCGAACGCGGCTCGCTAAGGAATACCTAATGGAGTTTTACTTGCTCGTCAATAGAATTCTCAGTAGTGATAGTAGTACAAGTGATCCTTGGACTTGAGATCATCATAAGATCTCGTGTATGATAAGTTATACTTTGACTTATTCCTTAAGACCCTTAGGGTATATCAAAGGGTATGCTTGGGTATAATAAGTCAGTATACGGAGATAATGTATGATCAATAAAGAATCTACCACTTATTAAAAGAAGAGAAATGTCCTATGTGATTCGATAAATGACAACCCAAAGAGTCCTCGGGTTAAGGCGTAATGAAATTAGAAAGGAGTTTCTAATTTGCATTATTTGAGTCAGGCATTTAAGAGTCGAAATACATATAATTAAATAAAATAAGACTTGACAATAATTTCATGCCTTATATTTAATCGGGACATCAGATGGTGGAAGGATTGAATCAGATTTAGAACTATTTACTCAAAGGTTCTTTTATGATTAATGTTGAAATCTATATTATCCGGAAAGTCGCTGATCGCTAGGGAGGCTTATCCCTATCAGAGAATAAATATTATTTATTTAAATAAATTAATTGTTTAATTTATTTATTTAAATAAGATTAGAATTGTTCTAATTGATTTATTCACAACCTGCTTAATATGGAGAACCTAAAGGGTCACACCATAAAAGGAAGAATAATTATTTAAGAAGTTAATGGCATAATCGTAATAATATAGTTAAGTATATTTAATTTAATCTATGGTGATAGAATAAATTAAATAGCTTAATATTTATTATTTAATATTTTAGAAATATTAAATATAAATTAATAAGAGGAGTCTTATTAATATTATTACAATTGTTATTATTTTAATTTCTAAAAGAGTTTAGGAATTAATTTAATATAAGTACTTTCATTTATTCCTAATAGATTAGGAGGGAAAATTAATTAAAGGAGTTTAATTAATTATCCCTAATAAGATTAGGAGCTTAATTAATTAAAAGAATTTAATTAATTAAATAAAACCCAATTCCTTAATTGTTAAGGTGGGTTGTCACATCTATAAATAAGAGGAGTCTTATTATGGGTGATGTGGTTGTTGACTTTTTACAACATACGTACATAATTTCAATTTGTTGAGAAAGACGCTCTTTTCTATGTAGATAGAAAAACTAGGGTTTAGCCAACCACCCATCTTCTTCAATTCCTTTTCTTCCTCATGGATCACCTCTGAGGCCAAACACTGGGTGGCTAACGCTTATCAAAGGAAGGAACCAAACCCGGTGGATTCAAGTTGAACGTGAAAAGGATCGAGGTGAACTTGCACTGAGGAAGCTCTGATCTTCAAGTGTATGTTTTATTTTCATATATCTTTTTGTTTAATTAATAATTGTGCATAAAGGGTGATCCGGGTATATGGTTTGTAAAATTTTAAACTCGATTTTTACATCGCTTCAAGCTTTTTTATGCAATTTGATCGCTCATGAATATTAAAACTTAATAAAGGGCATCGAGCCAAACCTTTATGCTAATTATTAATTGTTTTAATTTGATATGTATATTGATATGTGTTTAGAACAATTTAATTGGGCATAATTTTATCAGTATGAAATTAAAAAAAAAAATAATATAATTAAAATACATATTGGAGATTAAATGAACATTTTTTTTTTTCTTTTCTCCCGTGATTCGCTGGTTCATGGAATTTTTCTTGTCCTGGTATATCATCCTATGCTTGAATAATTAAGGCGCATATATATTATATATTAACTTATGGATCTGAACACTCCTGCCTACGGAAAATAATATATATAATACGTGAATTCTTTTTATTTTTTTTTATATATATATATTATATATATATATATTATACTATATTAATATAATATATATATATATATAATTATTTTATAATTAAAATAAAAGTTTATTTTAATTTTAAAATAAAAGTTTATTTTAATATTAAAATAAAAAGGTTTATTTTAATTTTAAAATTAAATTTCATGCTAACTAATTAGAGTTGGAATTGAATTTCAAGATAACTAATTAAAGTTAAAATTGGATTCTATTTTTCCTTAAATAAAGGAGTTTATTTTGATATGAAATTAGATTTCATATTATTCAAAAATAAAAAGTTTATTTGTGAATAGGAAAAGAATCGTTTTCTTTCCTTATATAAAGGAGTTTATTTAGATATGAAATAAGATTTCATATTATTCAAAATAAAGGAGTTTATTTGTGAATAGGAAAGATAATCCGTGTTTCCTTTAATAATTTTTTTTATATACGTGGAATTGGATTCCATAATTAATTAAAATAAAGGAGTTTATTTTGATTAAAGATTTTGATTAAAATAAAATAGTTTATTTTATTCAAAATTGGATAAATTAAAATAAAATAGTTTTATTTTGATTTAAATTTGGATTAAAATAAAGGAGTTTATTTTAATTCAAAATTAGATTTTATACTAACTAAATTTGCCCATTAAATGATATCAATATATATATTAAATGTTTATTATTCATAAGATGAATGTTATTTATTGATGCATATGATGATGTGTATGATAATAAATGGGATTGATTATGACTTATCACCAATGTGATTGGATTTTATTTTTAGTGGATGCACGAATGTATGGGTTTTATTAAATGGGGTCTCAAGACTGCCTCTCCTTCTAATTTTTTCTTAATGTGAATTCTATCTCCTCCTATGTATTTCCCTCGATCACGATCAAGGTTTCTATTTATTTTAAATAGTTTTGTAATAGAATAGTTAGAATTAATTTTGAAGAATTGGAGATCAAGGAACAAGGAGCGCTAGAAGACCCGCTTGTAATGGAGTCCTGGTTTAAATGTAATAGTTATATTTAAATATTATTTCGCACCCTGGAGTTTGACCTTTTGTTCACTTGGTGGCTCTAGTGAACCAAACTAGAATAAAAGTCCATAATCAATCCGGTAGAATATATAGTATTCTATATGTGCATGCTTATACTATATATATTATATATTATGCAAACATGCTTCGCATGTTAATTAATATATACGACGCGATATTATATATATATATGCAATGCGCTAAACAAGATGAGACAAAATTAATAACAAACCCTCAATTTTTATATTAAGTCCTAAGCGCTCAAAGATATTTGGAATATCGAACGTCGCCTTCTAGCACATGATAAAATTAATAGAGTATTAAATATTTAATATGAGTTTGTTGTGTCACCACAAGGCAAGTATTAAGTATTTAAGATGTTAATTTATCACATTTGATGCTTATAAAGAAAATTGAACAATATTGTTTTGTTGTGTCACCATAAGGATGATATTTTTTTTTTTGAATATATGGAGTGCTAGGTTGGACTTAACTTGATAATTTTGATTCGGACGTGCCACCACTGATCAAAATAATCTAAGAGGCAAAATACAAGGAGTTGCATAGTTGATGTAATTGACAAAAGTTGTTTACCTATTTATTTATATATAGTTTGTTGTGTCACCACAAGGCTATATATACATTTGAAATGGGATCCTTATTCTCACTAGCAAATCTTTAATTAGATTTTGCCAAACTATATAAGTGAGGGTAATATAGTTTGAAGAAAATAGTGGAGATACCAATTTAAAACAAAACCTAATTTATTTTGGTAATTAATAAAAGAATGTATGTTAAAATGTTGTTAATTAAAATTCATTTACGTAATTTTACAATGTCTAAAATTACTATCATCATGCAAAGCATATTAGATGCTAAATTAATCGGAATCAAATTAAATCTGATTGGTTAAGAAAATTTGAGAAAAGTTCTCATGGTGAAAAGATATCTTATGTCCTTAATACGCCTATCCTCGCAATGGTTGCGCATAATGCCTCCGAGGAAGACATTGCTACTTTTAGAAAGTGGCAAGATGATGCACGATTGGCTCAACGCATCATGCTCGCATCCATGAAAGTAACGAGCTTCAACACAACATGAAACTATGGATGCTTCTACTATATTCCCCGCACATCAAGTAGTTGATGGTGAGGAAAGTAGGACCGATAGATATCGATATCTCTAAGGAGCTCTTCCGATCTAGAATGACCGATGACATTACAAAGATGCATAAAAGTCCTTAATATTATCAATTTGATTGATCAATTAGACAACGAAGTTTAGTCATGGATGGAGAGTTGAGCCAAGATTTGATCTTACACTCATTCCTAACTCCTTTCACAATTGTTGTGAATTTTTCTCATATGAACAAGCTAGATATCGCCTCACCGATTTGCTTAACATGTTGAAAAATGTTGAGAGTCACTTTCCAACCAAGAAAGACCAAGTCTTACCGGTAGGGGCCAAAGGATATTCCGAAAAGAAGAACGATTCAAAGAAGGTAAATATGAAAGGCAAAAAAAACAAAGGATAATAAGAACAAAACCGACACGGATATGCAAAGGAGTTTACTTCCACCGTAATAAGCCCGGACACTTTGAAAGAAATCATGAGAAGCATCTTGAGGCTAACTAAAGAAGCTTAGTGAAGTTTCTGCCATAATATCTGATTTTGTTCATGATTGAAATAAATTTTCTTTAAGTCAAGGTTCTACTTGGGTATTGATACCGACTTTGGTTATCATAAATATAGATTTATGAAGGGACCAAGCAGAAGTAGAAAGTTAAACAAAGATAAGTAATCCTATATGTGGAAAATGAAGCAAAGGTTGCTACATTAGCCATAGGAACTTATTGTTTAGCATTGCCTACGGGCAAGTCTATTAAGTTAATAAGTTGTTATTGTATTCCAGTTCTCGTTAGAAACATTATTTCCATTTTATTGTTGGACAATAAAATTTTGGTATTATAATTAAGAACAATTGTTGTTCTATTTATAATAATAATGTTTTGTATAGAAATGGAATATTACTTAATAAATTTAGTATACTTGACTTACATGAAAATAATTTTGCAAATTGAACAAATTAGTATAAGAAAAGGAGATGATCATTCAAAGAGTTGAATGTATGTATTTCTTTGAATACAAGTGTGAATTATTCAAAGGTTCAAAGAATTCGTAGTGAAACAAATTGAAAATGTATTAAAATTCTTTGATTAGATCAAGGAATAAATACTTGTGAAATAAGTTTCTAGATCATCTTAAATGGTTTTCTCTATAATGGACGCCTCCCGATACTTAATAATTGATTGATGTATTTGAATGGAAAAATCGTACCTTGTTGGACATGTGTGCGCCCATAATGATTTTACCGACATTCCAAAGATCCTTCTTGGTAATGTCCTAGAAAATGGTCAGACATTCTACGAAAAGGTAACCTCAAAATTCTATTTCAAGACTCCATAAAAGTTATGGATGTGGAGGATTCCTAATCTTAAGTATGTTAAGATAAGGGGTTGTCCAACTTATGTGAAAAAGGTTTCAAAGGATAAGCTTGGGACAAGATTTGACAAGTACAATTTGTGGGATATCCTAAAGTAAGTTTAGGGTATATGTTCTATAATCCTACTTAGCAAAAGGTGTTTGTTGCGAAACACGTTGCCTTCTAAGATAAATGTGTTTATTATCAAGGGGCTAGTGGGAGGATAATAGATCTTGAAGAGTTCAAGAACCACAAAACACTATAAGTCAAATAAGAGGAACTCAGTAGATGAACTCTATTGTACCACAACCAAATCAGAATCAAATAAGATCAAGATACCTAGAGGTATGGATTCATCATGGATGATGATGATGAGGTACGCATCATAGAAGATGATGATCCAGAGTTACATACGATGAGGTAAGAGTTCTAGTGTGTACAAAAGGGTCAGTGGGAGCGTTATGACATTTCTAGTATTATATATTGATATACTACGGATGAGGAATTACATACCAATGCTACAATCAGTAAAGATAAAGTTGTCTAAACATTTCTCCATGAATGATTTGGGAAGAGTATCGTTATTGGGGATAAAATCTATATAGATAGATTTAAAAGGATGCTCGACTTAACCCAAGGAACGTATATTCATTTGATGCTAAAGTCGTTTAGCATGGCAAACTCCAAGAGATGTCTCATGTCGATGAGCTATGGAGTGTATCTCTCTTAATAGTCCCTACAGACTCTTGAAAAGAGAGGTCGCATGAGTGACAATCATGTATGCAATGAAATGTACGAGACCTCGATGTTGATCACCATATTATGGAGAAAGTTCACTATGAGTCGTGAAAAACATCTTAAAGTGCTTAACCCAAGCACTAAGGATGTGATCATATTCATGGTGGGTCTAAATTAAAACTAGAGGGCTTTACAGACTCAAGTTTTTCGTATGCACTCAAGACGATAGAAAAATCTACTTTAAGGTAAAGTGTTACCTTGAATAAAGGTGCGATGAATTGAAAGGTTCCAAAACAACAAAGAGTTGTTGGTTTAGTGATAAAGACAAAGTATATAGTCGTAAATGAAGTCGTAAGTTGATTGTTTGGATGATAAGTTCATTACGTAATCTAGGAATAGTTCCTAAGTCTCATCTTGGATCTAAACATGTGTTGTGGCACTTTCATTTGATTATAAGAATCATTGAAAAATGGGAAATCACTATAGAGATGGTGGACTCTCAAGAACAACATTACATATCCATTAACTAAAGCTTATCCAACAGCAAGATAATCGTCACTTAGAGAAGAAGAGTATAAGATACAATGGCGATTAGCTTTAGTGCAAGTGGGAGATTGAAAGTAGTATGCACACAAGCCAATCATGTTTGATGATAAAACATATACTTTGTAACAATCTTATTCATTTATTAATAAAAAGTATTAATTTATTAAAGGCTTTTAATTATCTACATGATGATGTTTTATAATATGTGATAAACCCATAGTTTTAAGCAATGCTTTTAGAATAATGATGATGATCATTCTAATGAGATCTAAATTCTTAGAAAGCTTAAAACTAAAATAGTTCCCAATCATTGGATTACTAAATTGGTGATTAGTGAATCCTGGATAGATTGGTACATACGTTCTTGCTTCATCGGATGAGGATGATTGATCTCACGATCATTTGTGTGGAGACACTAAAGCGAGTATGTAGGTGCTTATTAGAGAATAAGTTCACTAAACGTGGCTCGCTAAGGAATACCTAATGGAGTTTTACTCATCTGTCATAGAATTCTCAGAGTGATAGTAAAGACAAGTGATCCTTGACTTGAGATCATCATAGTATTCGTGTATGATGAGTTATACTTTGACTTATTCCTTAAGACCCTTAGGGTATATCAAAGGGTATGCTTGGGTATAATAAGTTGTACATGGAGATAATGTATGATCAATAAAGAATCTACCACTTCTATTAAAGAAGAGAAATGTCCTATGTGATTCGATAAATGACAACCCAAAGAGTCCTTGGCAAAGCGTAATGAAATTAGAAAGGAGTTTCTAATTTGCAATATTTGAGTTGTGCATTTAAGAGTCGAAATACATATAATTAAATAAAATAAGACTTGACAAAGAATTCCAATGCCTTATATTTAATCGGGATATCAGATGGTGGAAGGATTGAATTGTCGAACTATTTACTCAAAGGTTCTTTTATGATTAATGTTGAAATCTATATTATCTGGAAAGTCGTTGATCGCTAGTGAGGCTTATCCTATTGTAGAATAAATATTATTTATTTAAATAAATTAATTGTTTAATTTATTTATTTAAATAAGATTAAATTGTTCTAATTGATTTATTCACAACCTATTTAATATGGAGAACCTAAAGGGTCACACCATAAAAAGGAAGAATAATTATTTAAGAAGTTAATGGCATAATCGTAATAATATGTTAAGTATATTTAATTTAATCTATGGTGATAGAATAAATTAAATAGCTTAATATTTATTATTTAATATTTTAGAAATATTAAATATAAATTAATAAGAGAGAGTCTTATTAATATTATTATAATTATTATTATTTTAATTTCTAAAAGAGTTTAGGAATTAATTTAATATAAGTACTCTCATTTATTCCTAATAGATTAGAGGAAAATTAATTAAAGGAGTTTAATTAATTATCCCTAATAAGATTAGGAGCTTAATTAATTAAAAGAATTTAATTAATTAAATAAAACCCAATTCCTTAATTGTTAAGGTGGGTTGCCCACATCTATAAATAAGAGGAGTCTTATTATGGGTGATGTGGTTGTTGACTTTTTACAACATACGACATATAATTCCAATTTGTTGGAGAGACGCTTTTTTTATATAGAGATAGAAAAACTAGGGTTTAGCCAACCACCCATCTTCTCAATTCCTTTTCTTCCTCGGTGGATCACCTCAGAGGCCAAACACTTGGGTGGCTAACGTTGATCAAAGGAAGGAACCAAACCCGGTGGATTCAAGTTGAACGCGAAAAGGATTGGAGGTGAACTTGTGCACTGAGGAAGCTCGGATCTTCAAGGGTATGTTTGTTCTTCATATCTTTTTTGTTTAATTAATAATTGTGCATAAAAAGGGTGATCCGGTATATGGTTTGTAAAATTTTAAACTCGATTTTTACATTTTGCACTTTTATGCAATTTGATTATGTTCATGAATATTACAAACCTAACGGATGATGTAGCTCTCTTGTCTGACATAATCGGTTTGTTTCCCAAGCCCTTCATCGAGTTGTGTGTATTGGGACCGTGGTCCAAAATTTGTGGGACCTCTCATTGCCGAGGGATTTGTTTACCTCTTGCTTGAAGTCGATAGGTGTATTGGAAATCCCAATTATTTTTTTTGAGAACCAACTCGGGAGGCAAATTGAGTAAATCTTCTTAATTTATCCAATGTTGACTTTGCACTCTCAACTAAGTATAAGATAAACACAAACAAATATTATTAACAATAAATATAATATTAAGTATTTACTCCAATACATGATTTATTAAAGAAGAATATAATTTTATACCATTTGAATAAGGTGTGTTGTTGGTTGTAAATGGCCCGAGGCTCATAACAACCGTCATCGTCGTCATTTGCACATAGAGGTTTGGTGAATTTTCCAACGTGTAATTTTCCTATACTGCACCATATAATCATCTATTGGGACATAATCGTAAATTTTAGTTTTTGTCCTTCGAGATAATCCATGTATGCCTCCCACATCGAAATATATTCCCTCTCAAGGCCACGTAATCCTCGACATCAATAAATTTAAATTTTTTCTCCCGCCTAAGGTCACCGTGGTTTTTGGTCATTGATGGTATGCCTTGCATGAACCCGAATCGTCCTCATCACACGGTCCCAAGATATGAAATTCCACAATATCAAAGTGGATCAAGGGACCCCACCGATTCCAACAACCCCGCCTTTCAAAATTAAATCCATCGATATCATCATCCCACATTATGTAAGGCCGCCAAACCACATCCCACATGTACTTAATATCTAACTCCCCTCAGAAATGACAAATGGTGATGGGGATTCTCACGCTCTACTGTGGTAACCAGGGCTCCAAAATAGGACCATGCTAAAGCCCTAGGTAACCATAAGGATGATTGTGGCCAAGGGTTTGGCTTTCCAATACTTACACGCTCATAAGCCCAAATTTGTAACAATGTAACACAACCATTAATGTATTTAACTCCTTTCCTAGTAGCAAGATATAAAGATCTCAGACAAATATGCTAACACCGCCACCGCCCCAAGAGTAAGTTACACAATCTTCAAATTGGCAATAAAAGACATATATCGTGGGTGCACACTATTTCTATTCCTATTAGGGAATAATATTGCCCCACACAACCACAAAACATGTATGCCTTTGTGTGTCGCCTCATAACATCTTTACTTGCATTTTCGGACATTTATTAAAATGTTCGTGCAACCACACTAATGAAATTGCACCGCTGCGTTTTTTTGAACTAAAATATTCACCACTAATTTATCTCCAAAATAATCCCTAAAATAATTTAAATTGGTGACAATAGGGGACCCGTTAAGGGCTTTCCCACCACCCAGAACCCAAAAATAAAGTGAACATCCTCTAACGTGATTGTTATTTCTCCACGCTTTAAATGAAAAGTATTGGTCTCCTAAGCCCATTTCTACTCAAGCGTATATCGAGACTAAGATCGGGTTTGTGTACAACACCTTGATAACTAAATACTCCAAATCCACATTTATCTAAAAGGATTTTTGTTCTTTTTCATCAAAGCCCAATCGATTATATTTTTGATCAAGATATCGACCGGAGCTTAGTTTTCCCCTATCTCTCCCATGATATATGTCATCCGATACATGATCTTGTTGATCATGCGTAACACTGGATCAATTGGCCCATATTCCCAACTATCCATCTTTTTTACCTAAAAAATACATCAATTCCATATTAGTATTAAGATGCATGACAAAATGAAGTTGAAAGTAACATGTTGCAAAAATGACAAGAATAACAATACACACTAACATGCATTAAAAACTGAACAACATGCATGTAATAATAATACGATGTATATAATGTAATAATATTAACATGCATTAAAAACTAGTAAAAAAGAAAAATATTAAAACAAAAACAATAAGAAGAAAAATAAATTAAAACAATAAGTGAATAATTGAGTACATTGAATAAAATAAAAACAATAAATGAAAAATAATAATAAAATAAATACTTATCAATGCATGCTATGTTGCAAAAGTTTTTTTTTTTTTACGAGACAGGTAATAAATCGGCTTTCGACTTTTTTTTTTTTATCTTCTTTTCTCCATTATATAATGATGACTCAAAGAAATTAAAATAAAAAAATAAATAAAAAGCATCGACCTAAGATGCAACTTCATCCTATTTAGTAAGATAAACTGACCTACCGACAATTTGGAATAAAAAAATATTTCGCTATCCCAAACTATTCATTGCTAAATGATTCAAATCGCGACCTCAAGCACCAATCCTCGTCATATGACCACCCGAGCAGCACCACCAGCCTAATGCTAATTTCTACCAAGAATATATCTTTATAGTAAAACTTCACCATCTCCCAAAATCTATTAATTGGATTTGTTAAAATAGAAATAAGTTAATATCTATATTTATTATTATCCCTTTAATATTTTTTTCTTATTTTTGTAAAAATATGTCCAATTAGTCTAATTAATATATTAAAATAAATATCATTCTTTAATAAAATATAAAGTGATCATGTATTAATGACAACAAAAATTTCCAAGAATAACATGTATGCATAATATGCAAAGATAACATGCATTAATGACAACAAAAACAAATACATGCATGGTATTATATCCCTTTAATTCAAAGAATAACATGCAAAGATAAAAAAATGGCAATAACATGCGCTTTACATTGTTGTTACTATTATACTAAAATTAATAATAACAATGTAAACTATTAAAAACTGAACAAATAACAATAAATAAAAACTTACTTGTTGAAGTTTTTTGCTCATCTCTTCCGAAATACTCCCTCTCTCCACTCTCTGTTACTGTAATTTTATCTAGTTATATACTGAACTTTAGGTTGAACAACGTGTGTTCTCAATAGATCACTATAGATGGTTAAATAAACTCATGCAAGCTATTTACATTTAGACAAAAATTCAAACACCGATCATCGATATCTATTGTTTAATTCAAATTTTTAGTTTACCGAAGCTTGCAGTGTGTTCTTTCCCGAGGCTTGCAGTGTTCTTTCCTTCCTAGTGATGTTTCTACTAGAGAGGCTATAACGACTGGAATATATATATATATATATATATATATATATATATATATATATTAAAAAAACCGTTTCTACTTAGTGAGGTCAGAATTCAATTTGTGTTTCGAGGGCATTTTGTGTCTGAAAAAGTATATTTGGTCTTTCCCGAAAAAGTATATTTGGTCTTTCCCGAGGTGATGTGGCTTTGTCTTTTTTCACTTAAGAGATAAAACTTCACCTATCGTAATAATAAATTATTAAAATAAATGCTTTCTACTTAAGACAAAGCTATACCTGAACTAGAATAAAAAATTAAAATTAATTTTAAATAAAAAGCGCTTCTACTAAGATAAAGCTATACCTAACAGTAATAAATAAATTTCATAAATTGATGTAATCGAACCCGTGACCTCAAGCTCCAAACATTCGTCAAATGACTACCCGAGCACCACGGGCCTAGTCATATATTTTACCTTGATTTGATATATCTTAAAACATTCCATTTCCCCAAATTATATGTTCTCATTTTTTTATTATAATTAATCGATTATTATTATTATTCTATTATTATTACGAATTGAGTATAAAGTCGCTATATATAGTAGTAGCTTATGTACTTTTTTATTATTTTATTATTATTATTATTATTATTATTATTATAAAATTACTGTTTGGTGAATAAGTGGTCAAACATAATAATAAAGCATTATGGGAATAGAAAAAAGTGACATTTATTATATGGAAAAAATACATTAGTTTTACCTTTTAAATATTGTCTAGAAGTCGCTATTTTCTCAAGTTATCTTCTTCTCCATGAACCCGAATTTGTTCTCTCGATATTATTTTCTTTTCACCTCTACTCATAATTTGTTTCATCCGGTTGCCCACTTTTACTTCGTAAAATCAAGTCAAGTTGATCGAGCAAAATTCATCACTATTATTCACAAGTAAGTTTTTCAAAATGTCATATAATACATCCGAATTTGTCGTTGAAGTTGAAAGTAATAAATCGATATTGTTCCGACGTTGGTCAATTATTTTGTACGTTGGAAGAGGTTGAATTTTTATATAGATCATATGCTCAAAAAATGGATTTGAGATTAGAATTGCAACTAGTCATAAAACATGCTAATACTGAATGATATCGATCTAGGTAGATGTATGTAAGAAAGCCTACACACCAATTGTTGGCAAGAGTTTACCCGATGATGAAGATAGTAGTAATAAAATAACTAGACAGAGAGACTCGATAGATCTAACAATGTGCAAAGCTAGAATATATGTTGTTCACATAAGAAAGAGGACAATCATGATATCTATCGTTGAATTAGAGCACAATCATCACTTAGTGACCCCACCAAAGTAGATTTGATCGAGACTCACGGATATATTACTCCTGTTGCAAGAAATTTAATTGACACTTTAAATAAGTCCGGTATTGGTCCTAATAAGATGATGAATGTTTTGAGCACAATGGGAGGTGGGTTGCAAAATGTTCCTTTCTCTAATGCTAATGTTGAGAATGTGGTGCGAGATTTAAGGCGTGATTCTACAGATGAAAATGATGCACAAGCTGCTGTCAATCATTTGAACAAACTTGCATCCGGAAGTGCCAGCAAATTTTTTTTCCGAGTGAAACCCGGTGAAAACAACCGCATAGCTTGTATTTTGTGGGTTGACGCCCGATCAAGGTTTATATATCAACGGTTTGGAGACGTTGTGACATTTGATAGTACATACCGGATAAATAAGTATGGCATGCTGTTTGTTCCATTTGCCGGGGTCAACCACCATTATCAGTCTATATTGTTTGGATTTGCATTGTTACGAGATGAGACAGAGGACACTTTCATTTGGGTATTACGTACGGGCTTGAAGCCATGGACTACAAGGCACCTACAACCATCATCACCGATCAAGATGAGAGCCATGAGTAATGCTATTGCTACGGTACTTCCAACTAGTTATCATTTATCGTGTTCTTGGCTTATTAGCAATAAATTTCCTAAAAATCGCATCATGTTTATTATGAGCACCCATCGCTCAAAAATGATTTTAACAACTCGTGTGTATAACTCATCATCCATCGAGGAATTTGAAGAGCGTTGACATATTCTCGATAAGTTCCTATGAATTGTATACTAATGAATGGCTTGAAGTTTGTAGGGATGATGTACATGAAATGGATTTCAAAGATATACAAAGAGATATTTTACCGCGAAATGACTACCACCGGAAGAAGCGAGAGCATGAATGCCTTTTTTTTGAGAGTATGTTAATGCATCAACATGTATGCTATGTTTTATACCGCAGAGTCAAAAGGTCAGAGAAAGACAATTTATCGTGGAGAGGAAGGCCACTACATAACAAAACATCGTAAAAGGATTATGGTACTTTGCTCATCTTTAGAAGTTCATGCTTCACAAGTGTACACAAAAAGAGATGTTTAGACGCTTTCCAACGCCAATTCGTCGATTCCATGAAATACAATGTTCATAAACTTAGTGAGTCAGTGTGTCACCGATACTAAGGTTTATGCAAAGGTATAATGCGATGCAACCGAAAGTGGTGGAAGATATAAAGAAGTTGTCAACAATCGACAATCGGATCGATAATATGTAATCGCCAAATGTTTTCTCACTCGTGAATTATGCAGTACATCTTGAGATATTTCATAGCAAAGAGTATTTCACAAATACCGACCGGCATGATCCTTCATCTGGGACAAGAGACGCGAACAAAAGCAATGGTGAAGACTTACTCTTTAACTCCACATCTGCGACTTCAACAAAATCAAGCAATGCGCTATAATCATTTGATGGGTGATTACTAGAGTTAATGCGAGCAAAGCGGCTTACTTTCAAATTCGAGGTTACAAAACCGTTTAAACCGAATGCACGAGGAAAAGAGTTGGTTGACCAGTATGATCCGGATGAGAATATTACTGAACTAGCAGATGACGACATTGATTGCACAGTTGGAGATCCAAATCATGATATGGGATACGATAATGACAATGAAGATGCAGAGGTGGAAGAAGAAGAAGAGTTTTTGCCGCCTAATATTTCTCAAACAAAGGGCCGCAAAAAACAATCTAGATTCAAGAGTGCACTCGAGAAAATCATTCCTTCTAAGACTCATCGAAAATGTGCAATTTGTGGCTTTGAAACCGACCACGATAAGCGAAATCACTATCGAGTGCTAGGGATTCCTGAGCCAAAAAAATAGGTGTCGGTTGTATTAATCATTCTATGTTTTTTTTATTTTATGAAAATGAACATGTAATATGTACTATTCATCTTAATGTTATGCAGTACTAGTATTGGTATAATCTGTACTTCTAATATTGATAATCACATTATTATTATTATAATAATACTTCACTACTTTTATAAATTCGATAAGTAAATTAATTTCCTGAAATGACTTGAAAAATTATCATCATTACTTATTAGAATAATTGAACTAGTTTTATTAATAATAAAATCATTTCTTAATAATAAAATCATTGCTTAATATATAAAATCATTACTAATAATCATTGCTTAATAATAAAATTATTAATACTAATAATACAAGATTTATAATGATCATTATTTATATTTTATTAAAGAATGATATTTATTTTTAATATATTAATAATCTTTTTATTGATATTATTACAAAGATAAGAAAAAATATTAAAGGGATAATAATAAATATAGATATTAACTTATTTCTATTTAGAAAATCCAATTAATAATATAAATTTATTAATAATAATAAATCGTAATATAATAGTAATGCAAGAATATAGATTTTGGGGGATGGTGAAGTTTTTTCTATAAGGATATATCCTTGGTTAAACTTAGCAAATAGCCAGTGGTGCTCTAATGGTCATATATGACGAGGTATCGGTGCATGAGAGGTCGCGAAGTTCGAATATGTTCAAAGAATGATTAGTTGATATCGATTTTTTTTCCTCAAACCATGACAAAGTATATCTACGTAAGTCTTTTTTTATTATTTTATTTTATTTTAATTTGTTTGAAATAACATATAATGGAGAAAAGAAGAAAAAAATAAATAAAAAGATAAGTTTCAAGATGCAATTATACCTAATTTGGTCTTTTTTATTATTTTATTTTATTTTAATTTCTTTGAGTCATAACATATAATGGAGAAAAGAAGAAAAAAATAAATAAAAAGATAAGTTTTGATGTGCTATACCAAATTTTAGTTTTTTTATTATTTTATTTTATTTTAATTTCTTTGAATATAACATATAATGGAGAAAAGAAGAAAAAATAAATAAAAAAGATAAGTTTCACAAAATGTTGCAGAAAAAAAAAAAAAAAAAAAAAGTATAAAAGTTTAAGATAAGCTCTCTACTAAATTTGAATTATTTTAATAATAAATATTTACTTTTTATAACTATCTTGATGTTAATATTCACTTAATAAAATAGAAGCCAGTACAGGTAGATAATTAGGCACAACAACCTGTGCCGACTTATCAAATATAAAAGTTAATCGCAGCCATCTATTCAATTTATCGACTATCAAAAGGGGTGTTGCATAAAGACTTCATCGCAAATTACAACCTATTGCTTATAGAAAGGCTCCCATATATATATATATATATATATATCTTCTTGGACTGGATTCTAACTCAAAGGACTCTACTTCTTAATCTCCAAGGACTCTACTTCTAATTAAGCTGCGGGCTGCAACATCTTTGACCTTGTTAAAGATCTGGGTTTTGTTGTCTTCAAGAGAGAAATCGTTTGCTTCTGGTAAGCCCTTGTCTTTGATATGGCGGATTGATCTTTATACTTCTTATTTAGCAATAAGCATTGGGATTTTGAGCACCCAAAATTATAATAATAATAAAAAAGCTCAATCGGCTAAACTTTTACTTGTTTAATGATTCCTGATGGGTTTTCTTCTTCTTCTTTTTCGTGATTAATATATAGTGGATGACAAAATTGGGTGTTTAGAGTACCAATTTCAATTGGGTCGAAAGAAAAACCAATATATTAAATTTTTATGGTTTGAAGTTGTTTACTGGTGCAATTAGCTTGATAGTTAAAACAGTTTAATTGTTAGAAGTATATATATTAGTGTTGTTCTCGGGTTTGAAAATCATGAAATTCAAAATATTTGTTTTGAAATTAAAAAATCTCATCTTGACTTAATAATGTCTTGTTTTTGAGGTTCATTAATACGAACTCAAAAATCTTTGGAAAGAGAAACCTGACCATAGAATGGCAGTCATTGGGTTAGATTTTGTTTGTGATCTTCGTGTTTATAGGCTTGCAGTTTTTTTGCATTGGGCTGCACTGCTCAAGGACTTTGATTTTTTGAACTTGAAACTTGATTTACCTAAATAGCTTTATTATGATCTTAGAATGTAACCTGATGTTCTTGCCAAAATTTTCTGCAAAAAATAATCTTTATGAAATGTGCCTTTTTATTGTGTTTATTTTTTTGATTTATGTGTGCAATATTCATCTAAGCTGAGTCCTCACATATTTCATCATACTGATAATTTCACTTGTTAAATTGTCAACCTCCTTTTATTCTTATGAGTATTTAGTTCTATTAACTTTTTTGCTTTCTTTCCCTGGTGAAATTGATGTATTGCTTAGAATTAGCTTCGAACTTGTCAAGAGAAGGAGTAATATATAGCCACAAGAATGGATGGACATGAGAATGGATCTGTTCTTCAATTTTCACCTTTTCAAAGTGCTGTGGATGAGGGGTTTTGGCATAGATTATCTTCTTTGAAGCTCAATCAATTGGGCATTGATGAATCCCCAATTCCAGTAGCAGGTACCTCGATTTTTTCTTGTGAAAGAAATGTTATCTTCACCTCTTTTTGATGACTAATATCGACTACTCTGGCTATGAAATTACTTTTTCCAGGTTTCTACGCACCCTGCTCGCATTCGCAAGTATCAAATCATTTCATTCTTTTTGCTGAATCTTTGCCGCCTGAACCAAGTGACCAACCATCAGTTCCATCAGTAAGTCATGGAAACAGGAATAGATGCTCCATCCCTGGAATTCTTTACAACACAAATACATTGGAGGGATTTCACGCCCTTGATAAACAAAGTTTGCTGAAGGCTGAAACTAAGAAGGTATTTCACTCATGAAGATTTTATTCTTGATATATTAAATTCACAATGTATGTCTAGAGACGGATTTATCTCATTGAAATAAACCTTTTTGATCTTTTAAATAAGTAGCTTCCGATTTAAATAGACTAATTCTGATTTTCCCCATTTAAAATATGTCATCTCATATAACAAATTTACTTTTGATTGGATATTAGATTTGGAAGGATATTCATTCTGGAAAAGCTGAGGAGGACTGTTCTGTACTTTCCAGGTTCCTTCTTATATCTTTTGCGGACCTAAAAAAATGGAAATTCCATTACTGGTTTGCTTTCCCGGCTCTGGTGCTTGATCCTCCGGCAACTGTACTTAGTTTGAGGCCAGCTTCCCAGTGGTTCAGCCTAGAAGAGGTACTCTAAATTTGAAAGTTCTTTTCAATAATTTTTTAAGCAACTTTTTCCAAAACTTTTTTAGTGGTTTTTTATTTCTTTCTCCAACATAATTGATACAACATCATTTTTGTGGCATAGGCGGAATCCCTATCAGTAGCTTGTAATGAGTGGCGGAATTCCAGCTTAACAGCAGGTATAAGTTCCTTTTATTATATAACTTGTCATTTTTTTGTATACTCCCTCCCTCTGGAAATGAGGCCCCCCTTTTCTGAATACTAGGTTCATTTGGTACTTTGACATAATTTGTTTGAATTCAGAAATTGTTTTTAAATACTGTATAAGTTTAAAAGTGTAGAACTTATTATTTACAAAGAAGTTGAGAGAAAAAGTATTTGTTAGTGTGTCAAATTTAAACCATAATATTCGGGGGAAAAAAATTCCACAAAATAAGTAGGACTCTCTCATTTCTAGATTGAGGTAGTCTATCATTACTTTGAATGTAGAACTTAAAGCATGTAAATTGTTGCAGATGTGCCATTCTTTCTGGTGTCTATTGCTTCAAATTCACATGCTACCATTAGGCATCTGAAAGACTGGGAATCTTGCCAAAGTGATGGTCAGAAGGTCTGTCCACATACCGCTTTTAGCTTCGATTATTGATTCTACTAAGATATTTTATTTTTATTTTTTATTATTCAACTAAACCTGTTTTAGTTTTCTGCCTATTTATAAGCTCATGGTTTCTGGCAGTTTCTTTTTGGTTTTTACGATCCTTGCCATCTTCCAAATAATCCTGGCTGGCCTCTCCGCAACTTTCTTGCATTTATTTGTTCAAGATGGAATCTTGAAAAAGTTCTGTTTTTCTGCTATCGCGAGAACCGTGGTTTTGCTGATTTGGGGTTGTCTCTTGTTGGTGAAGCCTTAATATCAGTTTCACAAGGTAGAGCTGCAGAAATTGGGTAACACCTCTATTCTAATTATTACATATTCTCTCAACGGTTGGGTTCTCTTTTATGCAGTTATTTTGCTGAAAAAGTAATGAAATTTTGTTCAGGATGGAAAGATCATCAACATATTCCTAATGCTGTTGGATGGGAACTCAACAGAGGGACGAAGATTTATCGGTGCATTACTCTTGCTAATTCCATGGATCCAACTAGGTGTGTTTTGAGTTTCTGCACTTCATAGCCCAGTGTTATTCTCCTTAACCTTTAGAGATGAAATAATGACAGGTTAGCGGTATCAGCTGCAGACTTGAATTTAAAACTAATGAGATGGCGTGCTTTACCATCGTTGGACCTGAATACGTTGTCTTCTACCAAGTGTCTTCTCCTAGGAGCAGGTACCCTTGGATGCCAGGTGGCTCGCATGCTTATGGTGAGGGTTTGAGATTCAAGATAAGTTCAATTATGCTATTGTTTTGTTGTAAAAATTTATGCATTTGCAGGCCTGGGGTGTTCGTAAAATTACACTAGTCGATAGTGGCAAGGTAGCAATGTCAAATCCATTGCGGCAGTCCCTCTACACATTGGAGGACTGCCTCAATGGTGGTGAATACAAGGCCTTAGCCGCAGTTAAAAGTCTCAAGCAAATATTTCCAGCGGTGGTAATGAATTTACCCCCATAGTTTTCCACACCCAATCCTATTGTAGGAAAATTTAACCATATTAATCAAGTTTATGTGCTATTTGTTGTCTCAGGAAGCGGAAGCCGTTGTGATGGCTATACCAATGCCTGGGCATCCGGTCCCTAGTCAAGATGAGAGTACTGTGCTTGAGGATTGCAGACGGCTCCAGGATTTGATTGATTCTCATGATGCAGTTTTTTTGTTGACCGATACGAGGGAAAGCCGATGGCTTCCAACTCTTCTTTGCGCCAATGCAAACAAGGTTGATCACCTTTTTGTACTCGCTATATGTAATAACCAGTAGGACCTCACTATTATATTCTTAAATAAACACTAGCACAATTTGCTTTGGGTTCAGAACCCTAAACAGTTGGATTGGGCACTGTTGATGGAGATCAGTCGCTTAATATGCATTTTTTTTTAATTGATGTGCAGATTACTATTACTGCAGCTTTAGGGTTTGATAGTTTCCTGGTAATGCGTCATGGTGCTGGTCCCCTCATTGACTTCAAAGCTGAATCTGTGAATGCTTTATCTGCCGAAATGGGAAACTTTTCTCTCACGGACAGAGATGGAAGCAAGAGGCTAGGTTGTTACTTTTGCAGTGATGTTGTTGCCCCAATTGATGTATGTAGTTGTCTGAAAAGAAATAAGTTTAATTATTTAAATGCTCTAATTGTATAAAGGCATTTCTTATTCTGTTTCTTGGTTCAGTCAACTGCCAACCGCACTTTGGACCAGCAGTGCACAGTTACACGTCCAGGACTTGCTCCTATTGCATCGGCCCTTGCTGTTGAACTACTAGTTGGGATTTTGCATCATCCACATGGGTAAATCCTTGATAAAATTTCATACAAATCCCCTATCTATTTACCAACTTTTCAAAGTTGTGAGAATAGTCACTAGACATATGAATTATAGAAGCTATATTTTGGCACATCCACATTCTGATCCTCACCCTGGCTCAACTGCAACTGTACAGTATATTTGCCAAAGCTGAGTTTGCCAACTCTACAGATAGTGGAAGCATAGAGCAACCTCTTGGTATTTTACCCCATCAAATCCGAGGCTCCCTCTCTCAATTTTCTCAGATGACGCTTGTGGGTCACTCATCAACTAGCTGTACCGCTTGCTGCTGCATCGTAAGTTTCAGCTGATTATGCTATCTCTAAGCTAAAGATAAGCAAGAACACATTTATTACCTGCCCAATTTCTTACTATTTCTACTCATTTTCCCTTTGTCCAGCTTGTAATTTTCTTTGAACTTCATGTTTAACTAGCTATTCAATTACATAGTGGTGAAAAGTACCAAGTTGGTTGAGCTTCTCTTCATAGTTCTCAACTCTTAACACTAGTGTAGGAAGACGGGATAAATTGAATTATTACATTTTTTTTTTGTCAATTTGTAGGAACAAAAGACCCAAAAATCTTTTGAAGGATGTTTTCAACTAGCAGCGTATATATTGAACAAGCTCCTACTAATACTATTTAGATTTTAGATGATCTAATTTAGAACAGTACTTGATACTACGACATAGCCAACCTACACCTTTACTGATTTTAGAAGTATGATGGTGTTGTAAGAGAGCAGATCTTCTGTCCCCAAATTCTCTGTCCTCCCCTTAAATTTTGACGCATGTTCTTTTATTTAATTTTAGAATTAATTAGTGTTAAGTAAGAGACTATGTGTCAAAATTTAAGTGGAGGGATACAAGGAGACAGGAGAATTGGGGACAGAGGATCTGCTCTCGTGTTGTAGGATCTCTTCAACTACATTTACTACCAAATAAATATCTGAAACTAAAGCATAACGATTTGTTACATTTGTTTTGTGGGTACTTATTCATCTTTTGTATTACGTTTTAATATAATGTTCAGGTGGTTTCCGAATTTCAAAACAGAAAGATGGATTTGGTCCTTGAAGCCATAAATCATCCTACCTATTTGGAGGATCTCACTGGTCTAACAGAGCTAATGAAGTCTGCAAGCTCTTTTGAACTGGACTGGGATAATGAGACAGATGATTTTCTTGAAATCTGAGATATTTCCTCTACTTTATTAAAGTCCATTTGTTGTAATACCCTTTACTCATTGTACGTAAACCCAAGCACGATTTAAAGGTTTTTCCTATTCTTGTTCAATTAATGATAATTGCCCCTCAAAAATAAATTATGATAGCTGTACTGTGAGGAGGAGTAAGTGCTGCTTTTTTTATTCCTCGGCCACTTTTTTAAGCATATGGTTTTTATTTATAAAATGCCTAATTTCTTAGACATAGTCATGGAGTGACAAGAAATTCTTGAAGGGACTATTATGAATAATAATATAATGATAAGATATCTTGATATACATGTCGTATAAATTAGGGTGGGTTAATTTTAATTATGTTTCTAAGATAATCTCTCACTGACGTAACATATTAATAAAGTTCCGCAGAAACTGAAAATAGCACCAGTGGTCTAGTGGTAGAATAGTACCCTGCCACAGTACAGACCCGGTTCGATTCCCGGGTGGTGCAATTGTTTTCACTTGCCATATTTACCCTCTATCTTTCTCTCCCTTTTTGTATTTTTTTTAAACCCAATTGATTTATTATGCCCTGTATTCAATGTGCACAAGAAAAGCCATTTTTAGCTTACCATATTTATCCCTCTATCTTTCTCTCCCTTTTGGATTTTAAACCCAATTTACTTATTATGCCTTGTATTCAATGTGCACAAGAAAAGCCACAAGGGCTGTGTTTGTACAAATTCTTTTTCATTGAATTGTCGAAACAAATATATATTTAACAATATTTTTATAGTTATTCCAATGATACTTTATACTTTTAAGTAACAATTAATAGTGTTCTGTCATATTTTTCAAATGAATTCGATTACAATGAAGTTAATTTTATACTAAGTTGATCAATTGACTAATACAGTGCTGACATGATGAGGAAAAGATCTCCTCCCACCTACGTATCGATACTATATTGGTCAATTGACCAAAATTATCTTCATTCCCAAATTTATATGAATTTTATTTTTTAGAGTGACAGAGTATGGAATAACTTATTCTAACTAGAATATAATGAATCGTTCCATTATTCATTCTATTTCTTCGATTCAAACGTAACATAAGATCTCTGATCATGCAAAATCGGACCCTGAATTGTTTCTACCATAATTAGGCATAAGTTGGTAGTAGCCAACTATTACTTGGCTGACTTGAAGCAAATTTTCCCATTGAACAATGCTAGGTGAACAGTTGCCCAAATGATTCCATAAAATGTCTTATTTGCCATTGCTATTTCGAAATAAAATAAGTCAGCATTTTTTAATTTAGGTGTTAAAATTTTAAAATCTTATTAAAAATGCTTCCTCACTGACGTGCATATTCAAATACTTACCTTGTTATAAATCTCTGAACAAATTTTTTGTTTTTGTTTTGCAATTCAATTAATTATTTAAATAACATGTTTACAGACTAAGGTGGCTCTTAGAATACCCGTACATTGCATTTGATGATCTCTTATTCAGATCAGATTATCTTGACCAAGGAAGTACGCATCAAGAGTGTACTTGTCTCTCGAGTCTGCTGACTTCTGAGAGCGAATTTAAAGTCTCCTTTGAATGAACTTCCACATTTTGAGAGTGATTTTGGATGCACCTCTGTTGTTTCAAGCTCTGATTTATTGAAGAAAGTTGGCTGTGATGTCAAGTTGGAAACATTAAATCGGTTGTAATTTTGATAATTTTCATTATTTAACCAACACGTTATGTATGAGATTGGTGGATCTATGGTATGAAAATTACTATGTTCTAAATCTGGATTCTAAATCGGTTGTAATTTCTTGTGTGTTTAATACTTATAATTTATAAAGATTGTGCTTCATACTTATTACTATGTTCTAAATCTTGTGTGTTTGATACTTATTACTATGTTCTAAATCTTGTGTGTTTGATACTTATAATTTATAAAGATTGTAAGTACTAAGTAAGGCTAAAGTTATTGTTGTCATTATTTGGGTTGGAAAGTGAGTTAAAGAGCAAAGAGTTCAATTTCATACACAACCGAAAATCCTAATATTGCTCTTGTACATAAGAAAAAACACACTTGATTTTATATTATCTCAATGCCAGTACTCCAAAATAACAGACATCCTATGAGTTATCAATACATAAGATGCTTACAAACTGAAAGCATAAAAATGCTCAGTCTTTAAACATGCACAAGACATCAAATTAAATTATACAACAACTCCACACTAGTGACTTGAAATGCTTTCATTACTACACAAAATAATTAATTTTGCAAAGCCAGACTCTGCAGTCCATTCCAAAATCTCAGCATTGCTTCCATTTGAATCTTCTAGTTTATCGAATCCGCCAAAAAATGATAGTAATAATGCCAAAATGATTACTGAGGATAACAAATCAATATCAAGAAACAAAATATGAGAGAGTAGAAACACAACATCGGGTTTATACTTTGCAACATAGTTAGTGGCACTGTGAAGAGCATCAGGTTTAGCACCACAAAATCTCATCCTGAAATGAAAAACAAAATGTTAGTTGAAAACTCTATAATGAAAATATCCTTTATAAGAGGATATAAAATAGTAAAATATAAATATTAACACTTATAAGCTTATAAAAAGATAAGAAAAATAGAGAAATTAATGTATGGGCCAGTGCGTTATATTCCTAATTACCTTTCAAGTCTATCTCAATGGTTGCAAATTTGTCATAGATAATATAAACTGATGTTCCACAACCATAAATTAGGCTTGTTAACTGGGAAAGTAACTGGAAAGAATTTATAATGTACTCCCTCTGTTCCGAAACAACATAGGACTCTCATTGTGGGATGCACTGGTAGTTTGCATAACAATTGAAATTAACATCCATCAATTGGGAAGCATCTATGGCCCGCAAATTAACAGGCCATCATCAATCCAACATTACTCCACTACTAAAAATCACAAAGCAAAATCTAAAGACCATCTTGCTTATTCCCCCTTTCAGGTATACTCAGCCATAAGTTATAGTGTTATGCCTTGCGAATCTAATCATTTACCAGCTGAATGTTATTTCTATCACATGCCCTTATGAACTTGTCAAATATTATACAACTCTTATATCAAACCTAAAATTGCATCGCTTTACAAGGCAATCGTGAATTGATGATGGTATGATAATTTCTATATAGTATTTATGAGTGGGAGGAAAACAAAAATACAGATTTTTTACGATACCTCAAGGTAGTAGTCCTCAGCGTAAAGCAACGAAGCAAAGTAATCCTTGTATGTCGAGGGAGACAAAGGCTTCTTCAGAACTTCCGGCACAACGTCTCTCTGGATCAAACCTTTAATATCTTCTGGAATTATATAAAGAGGGGTTTGCGAAAGGGTCTTTCATATGGATGGGTTTGAGAGAATCGGAATCTAGTGAGAATCGCCCCTTTGCTTCAGCTCTCTGAATTCGCGAAATGGCCAGGTTTGAGGTGAGGGAGTATGAGATCTCTTTGCTTCAACTCTGCCAAATTCGCGAAATGGATGTAATTGAGAGAATCGCAGCTCTGTGAAATTCGTTTGTATTAGATCTGTGAAATTCTTTTGTATCTGCCAATTATCGAGTGTTTTATTTGGAAATGGTCTCTTTGAATCAACCCGGATCTCAGCAAATTTGACCCGCGTGTTTCCTTTAGTCCGTCAAATGGTCCGTTCAAATGGTCCGTCTAAGATCCTATCCGTAATATATATATATATATATATATATATATATATATATAGATGTCCGCTATTAATAGTAACGAACGATAAAAAAAACACTCAGCGTCTGTTATTATTAATAACGAACGTTAATGAAAATAAGAATTTGACTTATTAACAAGCGTTAGGATTTATAAACCAGTGTGGTTTATAAACCAGAATTTAGGGTTTATTAATTAGGGTTTATTAAGGTTGAAAAGTTACGGATACATAATTATAAACCTTAAATCATGCTTAATAAACCCTAAATTTTGATTTATAAACCCTAAACTCTATTTTTAGGATTTATTAACTAGGGTTTATAAACTATGGTTTACATTTTACTAATCAGGCGTTAGAGTTTATTAAAGTTGAGAAAGTAAAAGCTGTGGATACATAATAAACCCTACACTGGTTTATAAACCATAAAATCTTGATTAATAAACTCTAAACATTTATTGGTAAAACCAAACTCATTTTGATAAGTATATGCTCCTATTAATAGTGGACAAGTTTTTTTTTACTGTCTGCTATTAATAATAGCGAACGTCGTTTTTTTATTTTTAATTCTAACCGTTCTTTTCTTATTTTCAATGATATATATATATATATATATATATATATATATATATATATATATATCCAAAAAAAACAATAGTTTCTCAGAAAAAGGGAGAATGAGAATGCAACCACCCAACCTCTTCTTCTGTTCTTCTAGTGGCCTAATGAAGCTCTACACTTTTAACTATTCCCTCATGAATAGGTTCCTTTCCTTGAAGGCTGCAAATCATGAACGCGTGCGTGAGCAGGATCAAATCCATGCAGTATGCTCATTATATATATCTATAATTATTGCATGCGTGTTCGCAACACAACACGTAGACAATTAATTGACGTTTTAAAACAAACACATGGATTAAAAATATATTTTAATATTTTATCAAATTAATCAGGAAAAACTTTATTAGTTAACGTTACTCTTGCATTGAAAAAAGAAAAAGTGTGGGTGAAGCAAATATGTATTTAATACATTGGATAATATAGGGAAAAAAATTCCTCTTTCTAAAAAGACAGTTGAAAACGGAGATACTATGGATAATATTGAGTTATATTTTTTTTTGATTAATAATGTCAAAACAATATTTCGCTAACAATATAATTATTCTTTCCTCTTATAAAATGTCTTTTGTAATAGTCTTATAAGACCATCATACATGTAATAATGGATGTTACAATCAATTGAATTTATCAATCCATTTTGGTAAGACATTAATAGTTAGTTTGTGGAACATTAAACCCTTGTGGGACGGAATATATATATATATATATATATATATATATATATATATATATAATATAAATATATTCCATACATAACTTGTGTATGTTTTTTATTTGTCTTGTGATCTGTTAAAAAAATAAATAAGTTTTAAGCGATTTTTTTTTATTTTTTATTTAAAAAAGCTTCTCTCATTTCAAATCAGAAATAAAAAATAAATATGTCAAAACGATATAATTTTAACACAAATAAAATATATACAACTACGTATAACCATTATTTCTCGTATATAAAAGTTCTCCTCCTTGTTTATGTATTCGATGAGTGGAGTGACCATTAATTTGATTCCCGTTTAGTTTCATTTGCGCACGTGAGATCACTTGAAAGTGCAGAATCCAGCTACATATGAATCTGCGCAGAAATAACAAATGCCATTGTTAATAACACGAATTTATGTAGGACTAGTAGAACACGTGAATATTTGCAAGCATTGTAGTTGAAAATATATCACTTGAATATATTGAAATTTATGTAAATAATTTTTAAATATACTTTTAACTCGGCTTAAAATATGTATCACGCATCTAGAGGTAATATAAATTATTATTATTATTATTATTTTATTATAATGATTTTGATTAACGTGTTCGATGTGGAGGATATAAATACAAGTAAAATGAATGACATAATCACTTTCAAGTATAATTGACACCGGAAGAGTTATGTATCAAGATTTGATATAATTTATCTTTTGATATTTATAGAAAATATAAATATTTGATGTATTTTTATTTAGGGTTAATTAATTATACTTCTTTTACATGTAGTATCATTAAATTTATAATTCGGCCCCTAAAAGATTTGGGCTTACAATTTACTACATCAAGTGCCTAATACCTGACCCACCCAAGAATCCGATCCGGTCTTGTGTATTTAATACCAGTTGACTGTATAAATATACAGTTTGACTTAATTTAAAAAGGGCTATTTATAGTTCCGTTACATTAAGTACTACCATATTCATGATTCGACCCCCAAAGAAAAAAAAATTAAATTTATAAATATAATACTTTTAGCCCTTTTAAAAAAAGTAACTAATCTGGTAGAAATACAGTAGAAATATTTATAAATAAAATTATAAATACAATTTGTAAAATTTAAGTTGTGATATAATTTGTAAAATTTAAGACGTAAAATTTATAATTTATGATATAATTTATAATTTGCAATATTGAAGTTGTAAAATTTATACATATAATTTGTTAAATTATCGATACAATTTCGAATTTTTTTTATAAATATAATATATGTATTAACTACTGTTTGTTTCAAAAATAAAACAGAAAACAGACGGAAAGAATGTGTTGTTGGATAAACTAATTAACTACTATTTGTTTGAAAAATCTTTTAAATAAATAAAAATAACTCAATTTCTAAATTCAAAATACATTTATGTACCATCTCTCTTTACAACTCACTTTTTGCACACCATCTCCTCTCCTCTTCTTTCAATAGCGATAATCAGCCTTTTTTCGTCAAAAAAATCTTTGAATTAAAATAAAATTTCAGGTTATTTTCTGCTTATATTATATAAGTTGATTACAATTACTGGACATAATCTAAGGCGTTGAAATTTCGAAATTTGAAGGATTAATTAGGGAAGAGGGAGAGAGGAGAGGGAGCGAATGAGTCATTTTTTTTTCTTTTTTCTTTTTCAATTCTTCCTCCTCCTTTTGTATGCTCTCTTCCAGTATAAAAGGGTATTTTTTAATTAATTAAATTTTGGACACTTTTGTCAATTATTTAAAAGTTTAATGTTATTAGTGTTAAAAATATAATTTGTATGTTTAAAAGTTTATTGATTTTTTGGTAAGTAAGTTTTGTTTAAAATTTTAAAATAAATTTTTTTGGTAATCTTTGTATTAATATTTAATTTTAATAATTTAACATATAATAATTATTTATAAGGATTTCTACAGATTTAATATGTCAAAATAAGTATTTTTACAAATTTTATACGAATTAGGTACTTGATGTAGTAAATTATGAATTTGATGGTACTTGATGTAACATAAGTGTTATTAGCTCGTATTCTATATGGTCAAACCGTATACAATTCTTATCTGGCCGGAATATTAGGTATTCAGATCAATTTTGGTCGAATTTTGAAATTGAGGGCTAAATTGTATCAAATTAGATATTTGATGTAGTAAAGTGTAAGCCCGAATTCTTTGGGGGCCTAATCATGAATGTGACCCCCCCAAAATAGGTATACATCACCCATCTTAAGTAGCCAAATACATGGTATAAAATTCAAATACAACTTAATTATACAAAAGCGGTGTAAATTACGAAAAAACATATGCTGTGAGTTTTAATACAAATATTGTCATCTAGACAATATCCACACTCAATTGAGTCCTCATTACATTTATTATCACATTATTTAACAGAATAGTGAGGACTACAAATGCTATTATCTGGACCGTCATTGTTCCCCGAATAGTCTCTACTACGTTCTCATTTCCTGAAGAGAACAATGAAAGTAAAAGGGTGAGCTCAACTAGCCCAGTAAAAAATATTATGACTAAGATAATACAGAATAAATTATCGTTAGCCTTCAACAGTGTTAAACTGATACAATATAACAAAAATCAAGTTTAACTGCAGCGGAACAAGCAATCCATTAAAAGAGTCAAGTAGAGAATAAAATCTACTATCTTTTATGATTTAAAAGGTTTTCATCACTTTTATCATTGGGACTCTCGACTTTTAATAAATAATCCACATCATCCACGCATACTACGGCGATGATATTTCATTAGTATCACAACCACAAATTATCCATGCACTACGGGCCAAGGATATTCGTGTATTCATCAATGGTCATTATCATGCCAACAACTGTCCATCAATGCACTATGGGCTAATGATGACTTTTACCACATCATTTGTAACATTACGGTCATGATTATATCGAATAATCCCTGATCATAATCATACCAAGTCCATCTATGCACTACAGGCCACAGATGACTTTCAACATAATATAAACATGAGGATGATGACAATGATATAAGAATTCAATAAAATAAGTTCAAGAATTAATTTATCCAGGAACTAATAACGTCCAAATTGTCAACGTGATACTTCTTTGTAGAGTAAAATTCAAGAATGCTCAGAAGAATATTTCTATGAAAAGATACTGGATGAAATGCAAATATCAAGGATATTCCACTAATTTCATGGACTATAGAAGTCAAAACTTTAACCAACTGAGTATAATAAAGAATGGAATAACAAAATAAATCACCAGGCATGCGATAGAACGCACAGACAGGTTATTCCAACAGAATAATAAATAACGGAACCAGGTCATGCGTAAACGCACAGACAGGATATTCGAACAGAATAATAAACAATGGGCCGGTCAAAGTAAATTACACCGAGCGGATGATGTTCTAACAAAATAATAAATAACGGAACCAGGTCATGCGTAAACGCACAGACAGGATGTTCCAACAGAATAATAAAGAATGGAATAATAGAAGAATTTCACCATGTATGCGATGCTTGGCATAGGCAGATTATTCCAACATAATGATAAAGAATGGAATAATGAAAGAATTTCACCAAGTATAAGGTGATCATAGCGTATAAAAGTTATTCCAATGAATAAAAAAAAAATAGAATAACGAAGTTCTCTTCATGAATAAAAAAATAATACCATTTACCTGTAAAAAAACTGGATATAGGAGTAGTGAAGTAGCGAGAATACTTTTCTTCTTTCTCTCTATAGTTTCTCTCTCTAGAGTTTTCAAATGAATTCGTAAGAAATAATGAAGGAATGAGCTTCATTTATAGGAGAAATGGACCGAATAAGTAACTAATTCTGAACGATCCTGATTGATTTACTTTTAAACAGGACGTCCAGTTGGTTTACTATAAAATATTCTAATAAAACAAAATCTTTTAAATAAAATATAATATATTCTATTTATAATCTAATAAAACGAATAACTTTATAAAAGTATTCTATTTTATATAAAAAAAAATTAATATGCAAAACACTATACAAGCACTATGCAAACCTTATGCATAATAAAATATAATATATTCTATTTATAGTCTAATAAAACGAATAACTTTATAAAAGTATTACATTTTATATAAAAAGATTTTACTATGAAAAATACTATGCATAATAGAATATAATATATTTTATTTATAGTCTAATAAAACGAATAACTTTATAAAAGTATTTTGTTTTATATAAAAAGCTTTTCTGTTTTATTACATTAATAATACTAATAAAATAAAACTTCATCATCATTATTATAATTTACACTATTAATCGACCAGGTCGTTCCCAAGAAAGAGGGGGCTTTTCAATAAGGATTTCTTCCTATTGGCGCGCAATTAGGTGACCAAACCTCTCATTGGCAGAACTTCTAGACATCGTTAATATTGCAAATAATAATACTAATAACTTCGTCGTCTCAATTATTGATTTAATAATATATAACATATCGACAATAATTGAATCAATTAACGTGAGATACTATGCAACAATTACTGAAGTAATAATTGAACAAAATTGAGTGACTTCTCATGTAAGCATCAATAATCAATACCGGTGTACTCTTATGCAACCACGGCGTATTCTGTATTTCTTTAACACCGGGTTTTCAACAGATTAACGATAAAACTTCCATTTGTTATTTTTATAAAAAATATTTTGTAGTTTTCTCGATCCAACAATAATTACGTTGTGGGGTCCACCAATGATTATGTCGTCATCTAATATTCCCAGAGCCAATCGAATATTATATAACAACGCCATGTACTTTGCAAAATTTATAACTATTACCCATAACTATAACATTATATCAAATTCATTCCATAATATTCAAAAATGATAATTATAGAAAATTCATCTTTATTCATATTAGTTGAGTCTTACAATGAACATGTTTGTACTTCATGTAGTAAACTATATTTATCCCTTTTATTTATTAATTAGTAGTCAGGTAGCTAGGTTTAATTATTAATTAGTAATTTTAGAAAAATTTCAATTCTATTGTAATTAGAAAGTTTTTAGCTTGGTTTTGATTTCAAATCAATTTTTATTTCCTTGTAAGATTAGATTTCCTTCTACTAGTATAAATATGGGGCAAGATCGATGTAATTAAAAATGAACTTTATTACTATTTATAAAACTTACGCCTGTTCAATAGTAAATTTTATTCAACTTTACATTGCAAAGTTATGTGATTGTTTCTATTCTCTATCCGTCTTCCGTTGTGTCAGTTGGTATCAGAGTTTTGGAGTTAGCCCACAACAAGTACAACTCTACTGATTAAGCAAGAGACAATCCACTCCGATGTCAGTGTGAAGGTGAATGATGTCAATTGAAGCTTCTTAGTAGGAGATTGCAAGCAACCGTTTGTTCATCATGGTGAGTAGGTAAAACTTGTCGAATCTATCTTTTAATTTTATGTTTATCCAAAAAAATATTGAAAAAAAATTGTTGTTACTGAATTACATTACCATAGCCACTGCCCATCACATAATTTGCCGCACTGATTATCAACTAGTTCACCAAGTCACAAATTGTTATATCAGATTATTGTGTTTTCTCAGATCTGTGTAGCGAAAATGTTTAAAGTTACAAAGGCAAAAATTGAACAAGTATGAGATTATATTGACTTTCTTAAGATTGAATGAGATTTATGTTCGTCATCGTAAAAACTTGTTGTCCGAGTATGATAATCTTTTAGAGGAATTGGAGGAAGCACATTATAGACTTGGACTTGACAAGTTGAAACATTGGTATCAAATTGAGAAAAGAAGAGTTAAAAAAGAACGTCAAAAGGAGATTTCTTTTCTAATTAATGAAGTTAGGAGGTGTTGCAAGAATTTGATAGCATGTACTGAAAATCTTCAAGAAAGTTGTAGTGTCATCAATCCTATTTCTCAATCATGTGATTTTTCCGTTCTAATAGAGAGTGTGGAAGACACGAAAGAGGAAGTTGAGAAAGATGTTATAGTTAAAGACGAATCAAGTTTAATGATTGATAATGATCATAATTTGAAGTCATCGCAACATAATGATATGAAATATCGTAGAAATTGAGATTAATCATGAGATTGTTCAAAATTTTATGTTCGACAACTTGTAAAATTTTGATTTCATCTTTCTTAATCCTTTGTTGCAAGTGCAAGTTAATATGAAGGCTTTGATTATTTCAGAATTATTTACAAAAATTTCTTTAAGAAGCAACATCGTGACTACTTGGAACATAGAAGATGACGAATTAATGTCTAACTATTGGTGCTTGATATTACTTCATTTTAAAATTCGAGGTCAAATTTTTTTCAAGAAAAGAGGAATGACACGGGAAGAGTTATACGCCAATATTCGATATAATTTATGTTTTGGTATTTATAGAAAATATAAATATTTAATATATTTTTATTTATTAATTAGTAGTCAAGCATGTTTAATTATTAATTAGTAATTTTAGGAAGTTTTTTAATTCTATTATAATTAGGAAGTTTTTTAGCTTGATTTTTAATTTCAAATCAATTTGTTATTTTTTATAGGATTAGGTTCTTTTTACTAAAATAAATATGGTGCAAGACTGATGTAATTAAAAAAAAACTTTTATTACTCAAATTTATAAAACTTATGAGTGCTATATAATCAATTTTTACAAAATTATATAGATTCAATTTATGTGATTATTTCTATTCTCTATCCTTCTTTTTAATATGTCAATAACATTAAATAACTAATTAACATTAATCTATGAGTAAAAAAACAAATTTAAATTTCACAATAAGAAGGAAACAAGAAACGTGTTTTAATTTGAGTTTTGCACATGCAGCTGAAATATTACTCTCTACGTTCCTTAATATAGGTCGTTTTAGAGTTGTACATAAGTATTAAGGAAATGATTGTATAGCATTAAATATACTATCAATTGTCTATATTGTCCTTATATTGGAAGAAGAAAGTGTTATTTATTGGGTAAAAAATAGTGAGAGAACTAAAGTTATATTTATTACTTTGGGTAATATTGAAAATTAAGCAATTAATGCTTACTTGAAATTCTCAAACGACTTATATTTAAGAACAAAAATATTTTTTTAAAACGACTTATATTAAAGAACGGAGGGAGTAGTATACTCTACGTGGCTATGTTTAATTGGAACTGGTGGCATGAGTTGTAGTGGAATTACACACCTCTATATAAACACCAATTAAAATTTGTACACACCACCTCAAAATGGTACAGGCACTCCAACAATTAAATCCTGTTGCATTCATATCACGCGCGTGTAACCCTTATATATTTAATGTACAATGATCCTCGATTATGCACCCTTAATTATCATAAATGTGGCTGTTCAAAACCAATAGACATATAATTAGTTAAACAGTTTCATGGTTTATGTGAAACAACCCTGGTGGGGTGGGGGTGTCCTTAAAGCAAGGCACATTTGGAACACTCCACAAAAGGGTCAATGATCACCGTCCGATCTTATTATTTTTGGATCACATAAAGATCTAAATTTAAAATTATCAGGTGTTTTTAAATTAATTAAATTAAATGCTCAGAAAATTAAGCTAAACATGCATATGCTTACCATTTGCATTGGATTAACAGAAACGATTAGGTACATACCACATTAGAAATTAAATCCTGAACTAAATTATTAAGCTCATTGGGCTCCTTAATCATGGTTATGCCTGACAAAATGATAGTTCAATGATCAATGGCAATATTTTAGTAAATTGAAAAAAACACGGGGGCATTCTGGGAAACACAAATTTGTTGAATATCCAAATTAAGTGCTACTCCAAGCTCCCTACAGTATTTATATGCAACACTCTATATGCGATTACATGGGATCCGGTTAGCATGAAGTTTAATTTTTGGTAAGTTAGTCAATTGATCAATAGAATGCTGACACACATAGAACCTCGCATGCGTGTCAGCACTCTATTGATCAATTGATCAACTTACCTAAAAATAAACTTCATATTAACCTCTTCCGATTACATGTATCTCTCCTCCCTGCATGTGTCCACTGATTTTTGTGTTTGCCCTCAAAGTCTTCTTCTAATCTCTCTCCTCTTTCTCTCT
>CM035152.1:9815693-9933871 GCA_020205615.1 Panax quinquefolius
CTTAGAACATGCATTTGTAATCTCCTTGGTACATTCTTAACACAATGCTCTAATCTCCAACCATATTGGATGAATAGGCATGCATTAGTTTTTCAATCTAATATCTCAAGGTATAAATATATATTTCTTTAAATGACAAAAATACTAGTATAAATATATTATAGGGACTTCATTTAAAAATGAAAAAATGTTAATTATAAATATTTGCTTAAATATGTCGTTTTAAAATTTGCCTAATATATAATTTTTAAAATTTACTCGTGTTTTATACGAGTTATCAAAGTTTATAAGCTAATAAATAGAAACACATACCAAATTTGTATATACCTTTTTAAGTAAAATGATTGCAAATATCAATACAATAAAAAATGAAAAGTTAAAAAAATTTGAGACACTAAATTATAATTTTGTATTTTATAAATCAAAACAATATACACACGACATATATACGTCTTAAATAAGAAAAATAAAATATATATTTAAATTATCATTACAAAATGTACACTAAGGACAAAGATAAAAAAATATATTTTGAATTTAAAAAACACTTAAAATGTGTTAATTACATGTTCAATTCAGTACTCGATTCATATAATTTAGCTTGAAACACCAAGTATCAATAATTTTTGACGACGACCATCTTTCACGCAACATAAAATTACTCGATATATATATATATATATATATATATATATATGTGTGTGTGTGTGTTGTGTTAGGGAGCATTTTGCTTTCGACTTCGTGTGGTAGAAGACCGACATTAGAAGGGTTTATGAATCCACCAAGCAAAACCCATAATAAAGTTGGAAGTGTTCGAATTAAGGCGTCCGAGTCCTTTTAGTAGGAGCTTCATTTTAGTGGATGTCTTGGGTTCGATGTCCGAGTTTCAGGCCCTCAACCTCACCCATGTCAGTGTGGAGTTCGGGGTCGGGTCTTCGAGTCCTTTGGGCCGAGACCCAGACCTGATGGTGGGATTGTTTGGTCCTGCACAGTGGGCTCTCCTGCGTGCAGAGTTTGGGATCATAATCATAATTAAATAAGATAACTCCAAATGTAGTGATTGGATTGGATTCTACTTGCACCTTTTAAGGATATTGTGTTGGACCCAAGTTATGGTAACTAGCATGACTAGGAGTCCTAATCCGACTCGGAGAAGGATTCTAAAGGTGGTGAGCATTATAAATACAAGGCTAAGATTACAATTAACATGTAATACCTACTTTTGAGCACTAAATATTCAGCCTCCATTGTTAAACCTTTGTAACAGCCTGTACTTATTCTCACACCGGAGTTATCCCCAGGCGGCACAAGCCGTCAAGCTTCTGTGTGATCCGTTATTGTGTAGGTTCTAGCGCGTGGATTCTGTGATTGAACGCGTCGGCGAAACTTGACGTTAACATTGGCGCTAGAAGGAGGGCTTTAGTGTTCTTACAATCACAGTCAGACTTTTCCAGTAAGAGGCTATGGCCAGCGTGGAGTATGTTGTCTCTGACCACGAAAAGGCTAAAACACACCAAACCACCCAGGTGAGGGGGTAGAAAGACTGGGTTTCAGAATCCAGGGAGATCAGGTGGAACCGGCTGGCTCCCCCCGGAGAAGACTCTTCCATGACAGCCATCATACCCCCAACCAGGCTAGTCGTACCGACGAGAATCACTCACAGGCGCTGGAGGTGCATGAAAAAAGCCGAGTCGAGGGCAGTCGAGATCGGAGAGAATTCATTCTGCAGAAAAAGATGCAGCAGAATAAGGACGCCATGATGGCCCTACGCCTTCAGCAAGAGGAGCTCGAACAGCAGATGGCTAACATGGCCGGAGAACAGGAGGCATCCTTAAAGAGGCGTAGACATTGGAGCCGATCTCGGTCACCCCGACGGGGAGAGGCAAATAAGGAAAGGAGTAGGCACCGAAGCCGATCGAGGGATGGCCGAAGCCGGAGGAGGAGCCGATCAGCAGAGCGACGATCAGAATATCCAGGCAGGTCGGGGCAGAGGAGGAGGGACGCGACTCCTGAACATGGGAGGGACCGACCCCGATCATCCCCCCATAAAGGAGAGTCCGACCCCCTCGCTCGAAGGGTGGCAGAATTGGAAAAATTACTGTTGGCAAAGAATTCAACGGGGATGCCTTCAGCCTGCATAGGGTCGCCTTTCTCGCCGGAAATCAATCAGGAGACAACAGACCCCAAAAAGAAGATGCCCCCGATGGAGACCTACGACGGGATGGGGGATCCTTATGACCACTCAGACGGGTATGATAGGCTGATGACATATTACGGTCATTCTGATGCGGCCAAGTGTCACATGTTCGCGACCACTCTGAAGAAGAGCGCCCGAGAGTGGATGGGAACCCTGGCGATGGGATCAATTAATTCGTGGAATGATCTTCGGGAGAAATTTCATGCTCGATTCGGGAGTAATAAGAGGCGGGGAAAAATCACAGCTTCCCTCATGCAGGTCAGACAGAAGTCAGATGAAAGTTTGGGGCAATACGTCAAGAGGTTCCGAGAGGCTATGGGGTCGGTAGCAGAATTAAACTCCCCGCAAGCCTTGGGCTTCATCACGACTGGCTTGGACATCGGGAAGTCAAAGAAGTTGATGAAGAATTTGGTGATCAACCCTCCGGCAAACCTGACAGAAGCTTTCCACCGAGCCGAGGGGACATATAACAATAGAGGAGGCGATGGGAAACTTCAAACCCCACTCCCAATCCTACGAGAAGTCCAGGGATTGAGATAAACAGAGTTATTAAAAGTCGGATAGTCAGGGGAGGTCAGATAATTACAGTAAGAGAAGCTACAACGGGGGAGGGTCGGGCAGTGGAAGACCGCCCTTCCCGAGTAAAAATGTTAACAAAGTCTACACCGCACTCAACACGGATCGGGCTAAAATACTGGAGGAGATGCAAAACAAACCCTTTTTCGAACCGTGCCAAGCGATCCCGAAGCCTGGGAAGAGGGGTAGAAACAAATATTGTGCGTATCATCAGTCTCGGGGGCATACGACGGAGGAGTGCAACAACCTGAAAGATCTGATAGAGAAGAACGTCCAGAATGGGCAACTGGTTCAGTATGTCGTCGGACGAGAAGGATCAGAAGCCCCCCGAGAGGAGAACAGGGAACCAACACGGGAAACACAGCCGCAATCGCAACCACAAGCCCGAGGGGTGATTGATGTGATTTTGGGCGGGTCGGTAGGGCGTGTAACCGGAAGGAAGAGGAGCGGTCATCTCGAGGCCGTATTGGCAGTAGCTGGTTCATCGCCCAGAAGGGATAGGGCATATTCAGGAGTATCCATCTCCTTCTCGGACGAAGACTATCCTACCGACCACATCGAACCACATGACGGAACCGGTAATAACTTGCATGCTCGGCCAAGAGATATGAAAAGGATGATGATCGACAACGGGTCCTCAGTCGATATACTCTACACGCATGCCTATCAGAGGATGGATCTGGGAGGCAAAAAATGGAATTGGGAGGAGAGGGTCCGTTGTATGGTTTTAGTGGCGACCCGGTGCATGTGACAGGAACGATAGAGCTACCAACAAAGTTCGGTAAGAAATTTCCTCGGGAGCGAAATAATGGTAAAAATTTTCATAGTACAAGTGGATTCGGCCTACAACGCCATATTAGGGAGACCGACATTAGTAGCATTGCAGACAGTGATGTCTATACCTCACTTCAAAATCAAGTTTCCGACACCAAACGGGATCGGGGAGGTAAAAGGTGATCTTGACATTGCCCGAAGGTGTTACCGGAATACTTTGATTTCTTCAGGTCGGGGTCGATGTGAAATGTAAATGCATAAATGGTTATCGAGATAGAGCCATTCACCGAGAAGCGATCTCGAACCAATGGCATTCTTACGTGAAGAAGAGATGAAGACGTGGAGTTGTTACCTGGGAATCCGGAAAAATTGATAAAGCTTGGAGCAGGTTTGACAGAACCATTACGGACCAGGTTGGTGGACTTGCTTGGTATACGCCGATATTTTTGCTTGGGAGCCTAGCGATATGCCGAGGTAAAGTGAATCGGTGGCGCTTCAATTCTGCTCACATACGTCTGAACCGAAGAAAATCGGATGATATAGAAGAGAAGGATCTTCGCCCCGGAAAGGTAGAGTATCATAGATGAAGAGGTTGTTAAATTGCTAGAGGCGGGGTTCATCTTCGAGATCGACTATCCCGAATGGCTGGCGAATGTGGTATTGGTTCAGAAGCAAAATGGGAAGTGGAGGATGTGCATCGACTACACGGACCTGAATAAGGCATGCCCAAAAGATTTCTACCCCTTACCCAACATAGACCAGCTGATTGACGCCACTTCGGGATATGGAATGTTAAGTTTCATGGACGCTTTCTCGGAATACCACCAAATTTTGATGTGCAAGGACGACATCCCGAAAACAAGCTTCATCACTCATCGGGCTATATATGCGTATCGAAAAATGACATTCGGATTGTTGAATGCAGGGGCGACTTACCAGCGGATGATGAACTTTGTATTCAGGAAGCAGCTGGTTCGGAATATGGAAGTGTACGTGGACGACATGATCGTGAAAAACATGTCAGTCCGGGATCATTTGGAAGACTTAGAAGATCGCTTGAAAGCGGTAAGGAAGCCTTAAATGAGACCTAACTCGACCAAATGTACCTTCGGTTTGGGTTCGTGAAAATTTCGGATACTTGGTCAAGACGGGGAATCGAAGCCAACCCAGAAAAAATTGCGGCGATCTTAGACATGAAATCTCCAAAGACATACAAAGATGTACAGAGGCTGACCGACCGGATAGCGGCCCTTCGGAGATTCATGTCAAGGTCAGCCGAAAGATGTCTACCCTTTTTTGACACTCTCAAGAGTCCGAAGAATGATAAGAGCTTCCAATGGACTTTAGAATGCGAGGACGCGTTCCAAGGGATCAAGAGATATCTCGAGTTCGCAAGACCGCTATTGATGGAAACCCGATCCTTCGTAACCTTTATATTTATATTTGGTCGCGAGCCCGATGGCAATAGGGCGACGACCGTGCGTGATAAGGGAGTAAAGCGGTTTCCGGTATACTACGTCGACCCACGTGCTTGGAATATGAGACAGATACCCAAACACGGAAAAGTTCGCTTATGCCTTAATAATTGCTAGCGAGGAAGCTAAAGCACTATTTCCGTGGCTTAATAATAGTGGTATACGGATCGGTAGTTAAAGAAGATTTTGCATAAGTCGTGAGGTATCGAATGCCGGTTAAATTGCGTGGGCGATGGAATTGACACAATTTGCTATAGAATATCATCCCGACAAGAATCAAAGGCGGGCCTTAGCGACTTCGTGGTAGAAATGTTCTTTTACGAGTCTGACGTGAAACAAAGATGGCGTAAAACTCAACACAGCCGACCGCATGGACGTTGTATATGGATGGATCATCGACTTCAGACATCAGTGGAGCAGGAGTCATTTTGACAAGTCCCGAAGGGTTTAAAGTCTAGCAAGAGATCCGATTTCAGTTTAAGGCCACGAACAACGAGGCAGAATATGAGGCCATCCTAACAGGAATACGGTTGGCCCGAAGCTTGGAGGTACAGAAGTTGGTCATCTACAGTGATTCTCAACTGGTGGTCAAGCAGTTGTCGGGTGAGTATGAGGCTCGGGGGGCAAGAATGTCAAAGTATCTGGCCGAAGTAAAGGATAAGCTCGCATACTTCACATCGCACAGTTGTCAAAGGGTGGATCGGTCAGATAATATAATAGCAGATGCCCTAACGAGATTGGCAACCACCGAAGCAAGCTCCTTCAACGGATCGGTATACCTGGAGGTTCTAGAAAGGCCCAGTGTTCCGAAGATAGAAGTGCTAGCTTTGGACCGACTTGATTGCTGGCTCACACCGTATATCTCCTATTTGGCAGATGGGACCCTCCCTTTGGACCGAATCCTAGCAAGACAAATCAAACACCGAAGCTCAAACTTCGTCCTCATTGATGGGGATCTTTACCGAAGGGCTTTTAGCTCCCCACTGCTTAAATGCCTAACTCCGTCAGAGGCAGACTATACTCTTCGGGATGTACATGAAGGGATCTGTGGGGATCACATGGGAGCAAAGTCACTGGCACATAAGATTTTGAGGCAGGGGTATTACTGGCCGACTATCTACATGGAAGCCAAAGAATTCGTCAGAAGATGTCCAAACTGTCAGCTGAACAACATTATTCCACATCAGCCTCCCGAAGAGCTGTATTCGGTCTTATCCCTAATTCCCTTTGCTATATGGGGAATTGACATCCTAGGGCCTTTGCCGAAGGCCAAGGGACAAGTTAGCTTTGTGATCGTGGCTATCGATTATATGACGAAATGGGTCGAAGCCAAACCACTACAGAAGATCACCGAGCAAGAATGCCTAAACTTTTTTAAAAAAGGAGTGGTTTATCGTTTTGGTATCCCGATGGCAGTGGTCTTCGATAATGGCAGACAGTTTGTGGGGTCTAAGTTCGAAGGTTTTTTGAAAGAGTTGGGAATTCAGCACCGCAAGACTTCAGTCGCCCACCCTTAATCCAATGGTCAAGTAGAAGTGACCAACCGAACCATGCTCAACGGAATTAAAAGAAGGTTGGACGAATTGAAAGGTTGATGGCTCGAAGAGCTACTATCTATTTTATGGGCATACCGGACTACTCCGAGGACTACAACTGGGGACTCTCCGTTCCGACTGGTATACGGGACCAATGCACTCATACCGGTTGAGATCGGATCCCCCACCCTTCGGGTCAGTAAGTACAAAGAGTTGTACAATAATGAAGGTTTGAAAACAAACTTGGATCTGTTGGAGGAAGTTCGGGATTCAGCTATGATGAGGTTGGCTATCTATCGCCAGATGAATGTACCGACACTATAATCGGAAAGGTGAAGCCAGGAGGTTCATAGATGGAGATTTGGTCCTCCGGGAGTCGGAGGCATCAACCCCCCAGAACACTAGCAAGTTAATGCCTAACTGGGAGGGACCTTATGAGGTGGTAGAGGTGCCGAAGCCAGGTACATACCGGCTTCGAGCAATGGATGGTTCGGAAGTAAAGAATACATGGCATACTGGAAGACTTAGAAAATTTTACCTGTAATAGTTATGTCATTCTTTTCTTTATCCATGTAACCTTTCAATCTTAAGTGAAATAAATGAAAGTTTTCTTTGGCGATGCTTAACTTCATCTATATTCATATGTCTCTTAATACTCGAACGGATAAACTTCGGGCACTATCCGATCAGAAGGTTCGGAAGGACACCACTGATCGAGATAAGTCCCGGGTATAACTGACCGAGAATTCGATAAATTCTCAAATCAGACAAGCTTCGGGCACTATCCGATCAGAAGGTTCGGAAAGATACCGTTGATCGAGATAAGTCCCGAGCATAACTGATTGAGAAAACTTTAAAATTTTTAAATCAGACAAACTTCAAGCACAATCCGATCAAAAGGTTCGGGAAGAAATAACCGATCGAGATTAGTCACGAGTATAACTGATAACAAGAATTTATAAACAAGGATATTCTATTTATACCTTGGAATTTTTACAAAACCCGATCGCTTACGATTCGGGCAGAGTACAAGTAAAAAGGGATAATAAAAAGTATAAGTCCTAACAAGAGCTATTCAGGAGGAAGGTTGTCCTCAGCCTCGGCCTCAGATTCGTCATCAGAAGAGTCGAGGATAGAGATATCGAGCCCGGCAACCATCAGCTTTGCCTTAGCCTTTTCTCGATAAGCTTCATACCCTTCTCCAAATTGGGCCATGACCTTATCGTTCAAGGCTTCGGACTCTTCATACTCGGCAATGGTGTGCTGTTTAGCCTCGGTGATTTTCCCCGAAAAGGATTCGGCTTCGGCGGATAGGGCGGTGTTTTCACGCATCACATGCCTCATTTTGTCCAAAATCTTAGCATATTTCTCAGCGATGGCGTCCACTGCCTTCTTCCGATCCTTGACCTCGGAAGCTAAGTGTGACACCCCCAAAATAGGTATACATCACCCATTCTGAGTTGTCAATACATGGTACAGAAATAACTACAACTTTATTATTACAACAATAAAACTGTGAGTTTGTATACAAATATTATCTTCTATACAATATCTATACTCAGATAAATCCTCATCACATTTATTGATACATTATTTTACAAAAATGGTGAGGACTACTAAACAACTCTCTCTAGAACTTTCATTCCATACCCAGACTACATCTTCGCTATATTCTCGCCTCCCCGAGAAGAAAAATGGAACAAAAAGGAAAAGGGTGAGCTCAACTAGCCCAAGAAAGAATATTACGACTAAGATAATATACAACAAATTATCGTTAGTCTTCAACAGAAAAAAATCTAATAGAATCACAATAGACAACAAATTTTAAATCAATATTCACAATGAAATAATAATTCATTAGAAGAGTTAAGTAGAGAATGCAAACTACTATCTTCTATGTATGAATTTAAAAGTTCATCGTCTATCTTTTATCCTCGTAACATCAATCAATATATATACGGAATCAAATATTCATCTTTGTACTACAGCCCAAAGATATTCATCATTTGGTCATGTTCATCTAAACACTGCTCATCTTTGCACTACGGCCAAAGATATTCATCGAAATCATTCATCTTTTGACTACAGCCAAAGATATTCAATAATATCATCATTTAAGACCGAGGATGATGAAAATATTTTAAAGAAATCGAATCCAAAGGAAACAAAATGACAAGGATTAAGGATTAAGGATTCGTACTTTTGTTTTATCCACGTCCAAAAATACCTCAAAAATAATCATAGTGGTGTAAAATTCAAGAATGATCAAAACATGGATACAATCAAAGCTAGTATCCGAATAGATATTTTGACGAAAAAGAAAATTTTTATTTTTCGATGAATAGTCTTGTCAGATTCGTGAATAGTGCCAGATACGTGAATAAGAAACTCAGACACCAAAAGTTCCAAATTTGATAAAAAACTTCGGATCAATATTTCAACATAATGATATTGAAGAAATAATATCATTCTGAAAAATAATATCCCTTACCTCGAAAGATCAAGATTTAAAATTGAAACACCTGATATAGGCTATGACTTGAACTTGCAATCAGATATAGCAATTGACCGAAATTCAATTCTCTAAAACTTTGCGAGAAGAAAGTTTTTCCAAATTCCAAATAGAATTGAATCAAATCCACAAACAGACGATTTTACAGCTATAATCAAATTTTAGTCAATAAATGGGGTCCAATTGACATGTTTAACATGTTTTAAATATTTATTGCTACAAAAATACTCTTCCTCCTCAGATACTCATATATCCCACATTAGATTGTAAAAATATCACCATTATTATATTATTAAAATATAATAATATATTTAAATAAATTATTTTATCGTAAAAAGATAAAATTTCAATTTTCAACAATTGTCACATTAAAAATTTTCTCCATCTATATCCACATAAAATCAATATTTTTCTCATCATATGAATCAATAATTAATTATTCACAAATAATATTACGAATCACAATATCGACAACCAGAGCGCCTTCTAGGAAAGAGGGGCTTTCCAATAAGAATTTCTCCTTCTTGGCCAAGTGATTAGGTGACCAAACCTCTCCTTAGATGTAACTTTCTAGACATTGCCAATAATGTTATCTAATAATATTATTCAGATAATATGAATTATTGCTTCGATAATGAAAATAATTGTGTAATGACAATTATCAAAACAACAAAGAATATAAAATATCAACGCAAAGAATTATTAAATCAATAAAATCTTGAGCGATTATCACGTAACCATTATTGAGTAGTGCCTTTTACGTAAGAATCAATAATTGGTGCAATACTGCAAATCTTCTTGTGTTTTAACCAATTTAGTATTTTAACAAAGATAATTGAATAACTACTACTGTTATTTTTTTAAACAACTTATATTTGTCGTTTTCTTCATCCAATCGCTTTCACATGGGGCCCACACATGGTCATACTTGTCGATTTAATATTCCCAACAAATTTAATATTCCACGACCAAAACGAATATTCCCCAACAACAATAAATATTTTATAACCACTTGCTTATTTTTTGAAATATTTGCGATTTTTTACCCTAACTATCCACATTAATCAAATCAACCCTTACTATTTCCAAATAATAAATAGAGAAAATTAAATTTCATTAATAATAAGTTGGGGTCTTACACTAAGTGCTCCTTATCCTCGATTAGCTTCTTAGCGTGGCCCTCGAGACCGACGAACTCCTGTTGGAGCAGGGAATATTGTTCTTTCAGCTCGTCGGCCTGACGCCCGGCCTGGGTCGTTTTATTTCGGGTCTAAGCGTGAGAATCCCTCTCCTTCTTCAGATTCGCCTTAAGGCCTCGAACTTCAGGCTCGAGCAGCATAACATCCGACCTCAGTTGAACTTCCTTTCGGGTCGTTCGAGCTAGAGGTGGAATGGCCCGAGATAAAACGGCATTGGCCTAAATCAGAAGAAATGAATCAACTATACGACATAAAACATGAAAAACAGCAGGAAAATTTACCCGATCTGTGAATTACCTGGCACTGGACTCGGACGTAGGCCACCAGGTAGTCTTCGGAAGTGAACCCTTCGAAGTGGCCGTCATCACCAGATAACTTGAAAGCGTCAAACAGCTGGAAAGGGAACACTTCGGAAGGGCTCTTTAGCCAACAGGTGGTGGGAGAATTGTGGGATGAGCTTGGTTTGGAGAAGGGTGTTGATGCGACAACAGGATCAACCTCGACCACTTGATGCTCGGGAGTTGGCTGCTCGGAGGCTTCGGTGAGTCGCAGTTTCTTGGATCGAGGTTCGAGAGGACCTTTGATCCTCCCTCCAATCCTCGATCACAAATGACTTGTGTAGAGGGCGGAGGAGTCGGCTTCGGGGATACCACAGGAGTGGCCTTGGTAGAAGCTTTCACAGTGGGCTTGGAGGATTTTTTGGCCTTCTTCAATTGAGCCACTTTCTCGGCCTGACTCATCTTTAAGGCATTTTTTGTGGTGGTGGGAGGCTCGAGCCCCGAAGTAGAACCCAGAGAGAGCTCGGTGATAGGAATGGTGTCCTCGTCAGGAGCATCGTCGGCCACCGGAGGTCTGATTGGCCCGGTGGCAGTAGGAGGAGGTGCCAGAGAGTCATCGGCACCTTCGGGTTTGAAAATGGTTACTACACAGAAGAGAAGGAGTTAATGTATAAAATATCAGAATGCAAAGAAAGGATTTTAAAGGGGAAGATGCTTACAACTGTGTTTGTATAACCAGGCTTCGTTGGACAAGGCGGTCAGACTCCATTCGGTCTTGCTCAGTGTCCTGTAAAAGTCCTTGAAGGCGTCGGCCCGATCCTTGGGAAATTTGACAACTTTAGCAACGGGGTCCTCGGGAAGGGCCTAGTGAGGAAGGAGGTGGAGGTCGGTTCCCCTGGCGAAGAACCACTTGTCATGCCACACATTGTTGCTCGATGGGGTCTTGATGAGAATGGATCGGTTGGGTCGTTAGTTTAACTGATGAAGGCCTAGCTCTTTCGACCCACTAACGGTGAATAGGGCGAAGAAGAAGTCAAGACCAGGAGTGATCCCGAGTTCTTGGCATAAAGCAATGAAAGAAACTAAATGGATGTATGAGTTCGGCACAAGCTGTGCGAACCCGATCCCGGCAAAACAGAGAAAGGAAGAAATGAATTCATGAAGGGGGAACCGAACCCCATATTTTAGGAGGTATAGGGGGACGGCCACCCATTCGCCTTCGGGCCTCCAAAATATTTTCTCGTTTGGGTGCCCGAAGCTTATATTCTTGGGGGATTTTGAAGAGGGTTCGGATGTCAGAGATTTGAGAGGGTGTGATGGTTGACGGGGTGTGGAGATGAAAAAACTCCTCTTGGGAGTGGTAAGCATTTCGGATCCTAGCTTCGGCGCTGATGGGGGTAGGGAGTACTGAGGATGAAGGGTTATCGGAGGATGCAACTGGTAGTTTAATCGGGATCAGATCGCCGGTGGTGACAGATGGAGGAACAGGCTCAGTAGCCGGAGGAATGTTAGAATCAGCCATTTGGTGTAAGATTGAGGGGAATGAGACACAGATGTGAGTTTTTAGGAAGAAAACGGATAAGAATGGAGCTCGAAAATAGGTAGAGTGATTAAAATCAGCAAGAATGGGGAGGAGCTGAGTATTCGCCGAAAATTGCCTCGCCGGAAAGTTTAAATGAAGAGAGTTTTGAGATGAAGAAGTCAGTAAAGGTGGAAATGATGGGGGAAAGGGGGTTTTTATAAGCCCGTTAGCCCGGAACCCAAGGGTGGCTATTAAATGCTTAAGGTGGGTCCAGGCGTGAAAAGGCGTGCAACGTTTCGAATATCGAGGACGGACCGTTTGGCTTCTCCATACAACTCATCATTAGCTGTCGTGACCTCTCGAATATCTGACCTTTCAAGTCTCTAATTATAAATATATTACAATCAGAGACTGGGGGGGCAATGTTTGGGAGCGTTTTGCCGACCTTCGTGTGGGCCGAAGGCTTGACATTAGAAGGGGTTTATGAATCCACTTGGCCGAAGCCCATGGTAAAGTTAGAGGTGTTCGGGTCGGCGTCCGAGTCCTTTTGGGCCGGAGCTTCATCTTAGTGGATGTCTTCGGGTTTGGTATCCGAGCCCCTGCGGTAGAACCTCACCCCGTCGTGTGGAGTTCGGCCTGGTCTTGAGTCCTTTGGTAGAGACCCCCGCACTGATGGTGGGATTGTTTGGGCCTGCACAGTGGGCTCTCCTGCGTGCAGAGTTTGGGATCCTAATCATAATTAAATAAGATAACTTCAAATGTAGTGATTGGATTGGATTCCACTTGCACCTTTTAAGGAGATTGTGTTGGACTCAAGTTATGGTAACTACCATGACTAGGAGTCCTAATCCGACTCGGAGAAGGATTCTAAAGGTGGTGAGCATTATAAATACAAGGCTAAGGTTACAATTAACAAGTAATACCTACTTTTGAGCACTAAATATTCAAATTTCTATTATTAAACCTCAGAATTGGTCAGACTTATTCTCACAATCGAGCTATCCTCTATGCAAGACAAGTCGTCAAGCTTCTGTGTGATTCGTTATTGTGCAGGTTCTAGCGCGTGAATTTTGTGATTGGACGCGTCGACGAAACTTGGCGTTAACAATATATATATGTTTTAATGGTTTTTTAAACGAATAATATTTGTCTGATCGTTAAATAAAGTATTTTTACATTAGCATTATTAATATTATTGACAGGAGGATACCTACTAGTATTTGTGTACTTTCAGCATTGTTCACTTCTTAAACTAAAATTAAGGGGGTTTGATAAAAATTAAATGAATTTGAATTTGAATGAGCTGAATCTGAATCTGAATGAAAAAAAGTGTTTGATAATTAACATGTCTGAAATATCTGAATAATTTTTTTTTATTATTTTACTTCTTTGAAAAAAAATTCGAAGTTATTGTAAATTTATTAAATATTACTTAATATAATAGTTAATATATTTTTTTAATTTTTTAATTTTTTTATTTTATTCAGCTGCTCATTCTGCTAAAAAAAATTACCTTAGCCATTCAGCTGAATCATTTGACTAATTCAACCATTCAAACGATTTTTTTTAAAATAAACGCACTTAATAGTTGACCGATTCAACTATTCAGCCATTAAAATATATTTAATCCTAAACAAACATTTCCTAAAACATATTTTTCACTTCCCATATAGCTTTTATCTATATTATAAAGGGAAAGGTTTGGTGAACGGAATTTGATGCTACGTTTCTACTTTCCGCCTGGAAAGTATCGAAACGGTGCGTTTGTCACAAGCACACACTATAAAGAATACTAATCCACCTAGTTTCTCTCCTAGGGTTTAGTTTATCTCTTCTAGGGTTTAGTTTCTCTTTCTGGGGTTTGCTCTCCGTTTCTAACTCTTACTAGCCATGGACCTCTCAAAGAAGCGCAAAACCGACGAGAATGGCGGCTCCTTCTCTAGCGACGCCGTAGCCTCGCTTCCGCCGCACTTCCATCTGACCCCGGAAGATGCCCGCAAGATTCTCGAGCCCTTCAGTAAAGACCAGCTCCTCGAAATCGTCCAAACTGCCATGGCACGCGACCCGCTCACCCTCTCGACCGTTCGCTCCATCGCCGACTCCGATCCGGCCCAACGCAAACTCTTCATCCGCGGGCTCGGCTGGGAAACTACCACCGAGAAGCTTCAATCCATCTTCTCCTCCTTAGGCGAGGTCGCTGAAGCCATCGTAATCACGGACAAAAACACCGGTAAGTCTAAAGGTTATGGCTTTGTCACATTCAAACATATAGATGGCGCTGCTTTAGCCCTTAAAGAGCCCAACAAGAAGATTGACGGCAGAATTACAGTCACCCAGCTTGCAGCAACTGGGAATACTGGACCGGCTGGCGGAGTCGATGTGTCAATGCGTAAGATTTATGTGGGAAATATTCCGTTTGAGATCTCTTCTGAGAGGCTGTTGGGCCATTTTTCTGCTTATGGAGAAATCGAGGAAGGGCCGTTGGGGTTTGATAAGCAAACGGGAAAAGCAAAAGGGTTTGCTTTTTTTGTTTATAAGACTGAGGAAGGGGCAAGGGCTTCACTTGTCGATCCAATTAAAAATATTGATGGGCACCAGGTGAATTGTAAGTTTGCAACTGATGGGAAGAAGGGTAGGCCTGGTAATGTGCAGAATGCAGGTGAACCTGCAGGTCCAGCAGGGGGAATGAATTCAGGGTATGGTGGATTTTATGGTGGGATTGGATCATATGGTGGTGGATTTGCTGGTGGGATGCAGATGCCACCCCCAGCACATCAAAATCCAAACTTGAATTCAGGTGTTGGCTCTGGATATGGGAATCAGGGGCCTGGGCAGGTTCCGTATGGTGGTGGTGGATATGGTGGGGTTGGTGGTGGTTCGCAGTATGGTGGGTCTGGGGTGCCACCTGGTGAGTATGGTGGATCAAATAATCCGGGCTCTATGTATAGGTTGCCACCAAGTTCTGCTGGAATGCCTTCTGGAGGCGGATACCCGGATGGTGCAAATTACGGATTGCCAACGTCTGGGTTTGGCCAAACGCAGCTGCCTCAGCCGTCCGGTCCAAGGGTTCCACCTAGTGGGATGTACCAGGGACCATTTTACTGAGGTGATTCTCCTTTTCACATACAAGTTTATTAGTAATTGACTACTAAGTTTTTTGCTCCATGCGATATTGTTGTTTCCTTAAATGTAACATTATTTTTTCCCCATATATTACTTTATTTTTGGATTGATTGGTAGTTGCTTTTACCGTTATTTGGTTGAAATATCCTTCTTATTTTGGTTTTTGTTGGTGCTTGGTGATAGTTTATTTTCTTATAATAAATTATTTTATGGAGTTATTCTGTGGTATTTACTTTGATTTGTTGGTAATTCCTTGTGTTGTTTCAAATTTCTATTTCTTCCATGTTTTCAGTTGTCTTTGTGATGACTGTTACTTAAATTGTTGTCTTGTTGCTCTTGATGGATGCTGTCACTTGTTTAAGGATTACTTTGTGGTTGGGATGATATTTGATAAATTGGCTCTCATAATGGAATCAGCTTCGAATTTTGCTGTATTGCAACAAAACATGTCCCATTTTTATGTCTGGTTGAGAGGGTTCCATGTTATCCTGACCTCTCTTAATTCTTTCATCGAATCTTTTTATATGGTCGTTCTAAAATATTGCTTAGCCACAATTGTTGGTATTATGGAAATATTTATATTGGAAATTGCATCTATGTTGCCACTTAGAATGGTGACAGTAATGCGACGTGTGGTGGTTTTAACATTCTAAAAGTCCTTTGTCATCTGTCAGTATAAACTATATCTTGTTTTGTGAGACATGTCCGACCCAATCCTTTGGCTAATAGTATGTAAAATTAGTACAATTTATTGGGTGGTTTTCCCTTTCTGTTAATTTGCTTCAGGATGCTTTTAGTACTACCTGGTTCAACACCCTTTTTGTTTGTTTCCGCTCCAGGTTAAGTTTTCTTCATATATAAGCTTTCTCATGGGTTGTCAGTGTGGTTCTTGCAATCTTTAGTTTGATTTGAAGTCTAGCTCTTTTAGGCCTACATTAATCTAGATGGAATTTCCCATTGCACTTTTCTTGTGGTTTGGTATTACACTGTAATGTGAGCGTTGGTTGTCATCATATTTTTGTCCTTTTCTATTTCATTTTTCTTGGACATCTGATTTGCAAATCTTTGCCGTTCGATTGATTGATTGTTCTAAAGTTGAAGTCCTTTCGCTAAGTTGAGTTGAAAGGTAGGTTTTGTCAGTGATTAAATGAGAAGGGGGAGCGGTTTGGGCCTACTCTTGAACTTTTAAGGCTAACTAAAAGCCAAAACAAAAACTAAATATCGGCATGTAACTGAGAAAGATGGGATTCCGTCAACATACAAAGGAAATTAAAACACTCCCGTCTTCCTGTAGACGATGATGAAAATCAGATCGAACTAATGTAAAGCCTATAAGCTTGATTTTACACCTAAGCTTGGAAGTACCCTTATTTTTATATTACAGTTAAAGGTGGGTGATCAACAATGTTCTAAGAGGCGGACGGCTGAGGGTGCTAGCGCCTAGGGGGTCTAGGCGGGCTTAGGCATGATTTTTTATTTTAAGCCAATTTTAATATTTTATCTTATATTTATCCAAACAAAACAATAATATAAAACAAAACAATCTATAATAAAGATAATAAATGTCTTTGCTTAAAAGTTGAAACACATCCATATTGCCAATGTCAAAGTTCAAACACAAACATGTAATTGTTCAAAGTTCAAACATATCTTTAACATATTAGTTTTATTCATAAAAAGATTGCTATTAAATAATTAAATTTAAAATTTTATGAATTCAATTCAATATTAAAACTTAAGAAACTAAACAAAATTTTAAGAATTATATTGAATTAAACTAAATGTTACAAATGTATCATAATTTATATAATTTGAAGTTAGTTCAAAAATTTACAACTATAATAAAATTATTTATTTTGACATGATATTGTTCACTTCTTGTTGTGATTTGATATGTTACAACTTGCATTATGAATATGGTAAATTATTAAAAAAATAAGTAAAGTATATTAAGATTTGGTTTGGGGAGTTATTAAAATAAAAAAAATATCTCTGCCTAGACCCTGTCTAGGCCCCGCTTAATTTTTTGGAGGAATTTTTTTGTCGCTTTGGGCCTAGATGAGGCGCCAGGGGGCCTAGCGCCTAGGCGGACCTAGGCCGGGCTTAGACGGAGATTTTTAGAACACCGGTGATCAGCGTGGTTATGTCAGCCATCTTTTAGAGTCTAAGATTGAGTTTGGCTCAGAACAGGCAGTTGGAGCTGTTTAGGGGTCTCTTATTGGCTCTTTTCATTTGACTTGATGGTTTGGATAAAACCAAGCTAAATTCTTGTGTTGATGAAAGTCATTTCGAGATAGATGAAGTATGTGCCTGTCTTGTTTTTTTTGTGTGCCTGACTTACCTCTATTAATGTGTTGCTTTGATGTAGGTCATCTCTATCTCTGGTCCTGCAATTGGTAAGATTGGTTAACATGATTTTATATGCTACCTTGTTAATCGGTTTATTATTTATTGATTAATCAATGTTTGCAGTTAATGTTCTATTTCTTTTAATTGATTTGCCTTTACCTGATTCGAACTTTATGCACTACCATATTCATGGCTGGCAGTTAAGTATTTTGTTGGCATATTGATTTATTTAATATTCAACAAAGCATTTACTACTTTCATTTCAATATGATATATTTATTAAATGACATTATTTTGTACTTTTTACATGATGTTATTACTATTACTTGGTTCTGTTACTTAGTGTCGGATTGAGTTATAAATATGTATTTGGTTCAGGTATTTGAGAGCTTCTTGGGGGCAAATGCTTTAAATGGTTGTGGTGATTACCTGATTGCAGACATTGTATCTTTGGTTGATAAATGGACTACTGTGCCTTTGTTGCTGCTTCACTCTATCTGCTCCTAAGTTGTGGATTTTTGTTGGTTGTTAAATGTTCCTTAGATTTGGCCAGGAATCTAAATTCACCGTACTTGTAAACGATGCAAACGATGTAGTTCTTTATTTCAGAATGAGTTTTAAATGGTTTATAATTTTTGATGTTTTTTCTGAGAATTAATATTATTAGTTAGTTGTATTTAATTATCTATCTGTAGCCAGATTTTTTGGTTTGCCACGATGAAACATGTATATGTTCTCGAGCAAATGATTGGTGATTTTTGGAACTCAACTTCACTATCTTCCTTTTATAAATTACGCCTGCTACCATTGATTTACAACTCTTTTCATTTGTTTTTTGTGAATATACGCGAATTAGACTTCCCAAGTATGGCGCCTTCTTTTTAAAAATTATAATTTTTTTTGTCTTTTACTTCTATATGATGTTTCAAAGTAGAACTTTTCCGTTTATAAGTTTCTAGTTTCTTATTTTTATTCTTCATTTTGCAAAAATCAATAGCACCTGTATTTACATTATAGCTTTACAACTCTTCTTATTTACTTGGTGTGGTCATTCGGAAATGAGTTTAAATTTTGTTAATCTGAAATGCTACCAAGTGAAAGATTATTCAATTCATAGGTTTTTGATGCTCATTACCCATTTTGCAATCTGTAGTAGCATGAGTATATTTGCAGTTTCATAAAATGTTAAATTTCCGATTGCATGAGGTCTTGACGGGGATGTCTTTTATAGCTGAATTGAGGGGTTATTTCTTGATATGTAATTTCCTGATTAGGTTTTTGTGTTGAATCTTTATTTTAGTTCTCATTGAGAAAGGAATAAAGAGATAAGTTGGAATTTATTTTAAGATCACTTTTGATGTTAGTATTCACGAGGTTTTCTCGTTCCTTTTCTTGTGTATTTGGGAAGAATCTTACACTAAAATATAATAGTGATTTTCTAACTGTAGTGCTCATGTGAAACACAAGATTCGCAATGCAGACTTATTCTTTTACTTAACATCTTCAATAAATTAGAAATTTTCAGGCAATGAGCTTTGTTCACATTTTGTAACAAATAATGCGTGGCACGGGCACACAAAAGATTATTGAAATTGAATAAACAATATATTGTAAATATTATTGAAATTGAATAAACAATATAAAACAAAGATTCTAACTTTTTTAGGAAAATTACTGCGTGAAAATAATATAGGACTGTGGCTCTTCTGATCTCTTTAAGAAACAAAATAAGCACAAGAGAATGTAGGAGAGGATGCACTTAGGATTGTGGAAATATTAGACTATGTTTGTTTTAAAAAGGTGAGAATAGAAAGGAGGGAAATTTAGTAAAGAAACTAAAAGTCTCTGTTTGTGAAATTTATATATATATATATATATATATATATATATATATATTAAAAAAAATGCTCTTTTCTTTTTTAACTTTGTTATCTTTAGTCTGTTGTGTTGGACTTCTTGTTCCCCTTTTATTGTATACTTTCTTTTCTATTAATAATTTTTTCTTTTATCAAAACAAAAAAACATTGTTTATATTGCAATTATTTTTAAAAAATAATATATATATAAATAAAATCCAATCCACACATCAAAAGAAATGTTGCAATTAATGTGGGTCAGGAGGGACTACAAGAATAACATTTATAGTAACTAGAAGATAACAAGTTTTATATCGACTTTAGTTAAAGAAAAAACTAAAAAACACAACTTGTAAAAAGACCTATTAGAAAAATACAGGAGTTAACTTGTCATTCTTTGAAAAGATTAGTTATGCAGATGTTTATCAAATTTTGATGAGTTAATTGAAGAACTTGAGTATGAAGAGTTAATTGAACTTGAGGGTGAAGTTATGTTTTAAGGAGAAGGGGATGATGAAACTAGTTATGTGTTTGTAATAAGAATACATCAAAGGATGTTCTAGCTGCTGATCACACCATTATTTATTTCTTAGAAGATGATAGCTCCCCTAACTAGGACTTTCTTGTTATTTCGAGGGGTACTGCAATAAACTATAAGATATAAACAAAGAAAAGGTAGTTGAGAATGTTACTTCAAAATGATATTTAGGAACTATTTCATTTCTCTAGTTATTGAGTTGTACATTTGTAAATTTTATACAAAGGCAAAAATTTAGGACAAGGTGGAAAGAAGGAATAAGAGAGTTCCATGCATACAAAAGCATGAAACTTTAATTCAAATCAATATATCAATAATCTGAAAAATAATAAAGATTGCAACTCTTTATATAGGAGCTCTACGACTTAGCAAACAAGTAAAGAGTCCTACTATAAAAAAATAATCTCGTATTTAAAATATACTACTATAATTAAAACCAATCTCCTAATTAAAATCGATTACTATAATTAAAACTAATTTCTTAATTAAAATTTACTACTACAATTAATACTTCTAGAATATCCTACTTATCAAGCAATAAACAATTAGATTAATAATCAAATATTTTTCTCTAAATAACAATACAAAATCAAATAATCAACACGAATTTTTCTCTTGCTTTCTGCACCACCTAGAGTAAAAGTGAAAGATATGTACCACCTTCTTTCGTACGTAGAAGTACATATATATATATATATATTTGTATTATGTAAATCTTTTTAGATCAGTCGATGTAGTATAAACTTTATTACTTGCAAGGCCTGTAGTATAAATCTTTAGTTACACTTCTAAGGCCTGTTTCTTGAAGCTTATTTTAATTATTTTATGGTCTACAGCATAATTGAGCTGGATCTATAGTGTTCATTACTATGTTGAACAAATAATCTATTATTCAGTTATTCACTTAAGTTTGGCACGATCCCCAAGCATTTAGGAGCTGAATATCAGATTATAAGCTGTGCATTGTTCAGCGATATTCTGTACTTCTAAGAATAGCCTATATTAAGTTTAGTAAAACTCATGATATTCCTAATTAATCTGATTGTTAGTATATGATTGTCGTAGTCTGATATAATAACTTACAAAAAAATAATAATTTGATTAGGATAATTTCCAGCTATGTCAAACGGGGCCTTTATACAGCAGAAATGAGATGACTTTAGGCATTGTGGCGGGTGCCCTTTACCTAAAAATTACATAGTAAATTATAAGGAAAAACAAAATTGAGGTGGGTGTACTAAATTATTCAGCAGTTCACCTTTTTACTCAATTAACTGTTGAAGCTGTAAAAAATTTCTATTTTTTTTCACACGCATGGCTGGCTAGTGTGTAATAAAGCTTGCTCCTTATAAGTAGTATATACGGAAACATAATAATTCAATTATGATAATCTTGAACTGTTTGAAATGGGGCACTCCAAACAGCAGGAATGAGCATGACTTCAGGCATTGTGATGGTGTCCTTTAGCTAAAAATTTAAGCATATATGTAGTGATAGAAGGGAAAAACAAATTGAGTAAATATATATAGTGTGATGTAATACATTTTCAAAGCTCGAGTACATATGGATGTTCTAGATAAATAATTAAATAGCTGGGTTGGTAATGGGTTGAATGGATTGTGCAGTTAATTCATGAATTTTTTGAACTAAGAAGAATATGCTATAGATATTTTGAAACTTGTGATATTTCTAGATAATTTGATTGTCAAGTAATATGATTGCCATAATCTGATCATGATAGATAATGATAATCTATTGTTGCACACAGTAACTAGTGAAATGTCAGGAGTGTAGAAGAGCTTAGCGGTCACATATGCAATAGCACTTAAAATATTTACATATGTATGCATAATAAGTTCTATAAGTGAATATTACATGAAGGTTATTACAAAAATGTCTCGATATGTCAAATAGGGTCCTTTACACAACATGAATGAGCACGGCTAAAGTGTTGGTGCTGGTGCTCTTTATCTAAAAATCACAAGGATACAGGTAAAATATAATAAAAAACCATACTTGATTGACTACAATTATTGAGGATTGTAAAGCTTCTTATAAGTGAAAATGTAAGGATACATACTTAATTAATGTTACCTGGAACACATCACTTCGGTTCGCAGAACAAATACATGTATGCGTTACAGGCTGAGACGCGATATGCTATCGGAGTTTATAGTTAGCACTTTCTTAGAATCTAATGGAATAAAATTTGGTTTATTGAGGATTTTTACTTGAATCAACAAATTGATTGTTTTATAAATAATTTAGTACAAGTAATGTTTGAGCTTCCAATACTAAGTTAAAATATTGATTTTTATAAAACTATATGTAAAACGACAAAGAAAAATTCGGGAATACTAAATTCAGAGTATTAGTACGTAAGAGTGCCACGGTTGACAAATGATGTATCAATACGGGGTTTGCTAGGTCAGTAAGAGTATCTAGTAATTTTACTTGATTTATTACAATATGTTAATAAAGCTTTTAAACAGCATGAACGAGTATGAGTTTAGGCATTGTAGTGGGGCCCTTTCTTTTAAGTATATACGCAGTAAAATATATGGAAACACCAATATGAAGGTTTATTTCAAGTTTTATGAAAGTACATTGATGTTCTAGACAAATAATTACAAGTTCGAGATTTTTTTTTTCGAGTAAGGTAGTCAAGGGGCCGAAATAGACATGCAGTAATTTTTTTTTGAACTTTCGAGAATATTCCCAAACAGTTTATTGAAACCAGTGATATTTCTTGATAATCTGATTGTCGTAAGTTGATCATGACAATCGATGGCTACCTAGATGAATTAGTTAAAAGTCAACAATGGAGAAGAGTGTGCAGTCAAATATGAAAATAAATGTCTAGATCAGTAACCGTACTTAGTGCTATTTGCTTACGCATATGCATTACTATCTCTCTCTATATATAATGTGTATATATATATATATAATTTTCTATGGTATATCTCTGTAAGTTGTCTGATTGTGAAATTAACCTTAAGCCTTAGCCCCTTCTGGTTAATTCTCCCCACAACTAAGCATGTTAGTTGATCATTCTATGTTTTATGTACATCTCTCTCTTTGTGCCACAATCTTTATATTACAACTGCTTGTCTTTGCAAGTTCAAGAGCATGATAAATTTATGTTTCTTTACTTTTTTTTTTTCTTTTTTGGGATAGAAATGTAGGTTTACTTTGGTCTCACACCTTTTCAGTTTGTGCATCTCAGTGTAGTTGTCTTATGATCAATTATGTGTGTTGATCTATTATTACTATCAAGTTTTGGGAATTGAGTTATGGCCTGCTTCACGATTTGTAATACAAAAATTATGTGTAGTAAGATTTTAGGATATGCTTGTTGGAATTGATTGTCACTAGCTTAAAAATATGCTGATGATTCTTTTTATAACTAGGGTGAGTTTAGGCATTGTAGTGGGGCCCTTTACCTTTTAAGTATATATGGAGTAAAATATATGGAAACACCAATTTGAGGATTTATTTCAAGTTTTAAGAAAGTACAAATGGATATTCTAGATAAAAATTATAAGTTTGAGGTTTTTTTTAATAAAAAACTTAAGTTGGGTAGTGAAGAATTTTATTTATTCTGCAGTGCTTTATGGTGTGTTTGGTTGCTGTGTCACATATATGCTAGCTTAGAAGACTGCATGACTGGTGCTTAATTTAACTCCTGAGTATCTTCATTGGTCATGTTTTTGACATCACCTCACCTCCTTGGCTTGTTGGGAATATGTTCATAATTTTAGATTTATTGTGGGCGTTTCCTTTTGTCAATGTGTAAAGTATTATTTGGCTGCTGCGGAGTATCTTGCCTATGCTTCAATGGCTTGCTTCTGGTTATGGGGAGAGAATGTTTCATAGGAATGGTTTTTGAATTAATAGAGATGGCTCTATTATTGCCCCCCCAACCTCCACTGCATTAGGGGCAGATTGTTGGCAAAAACTGTGATGTGAATTGTGTCAATTTAAGAAAATATACATGGTTGTTCTTCCCTTTGTTTGGTGATCTCTTTTTTAATGGGAGATAAAATATAGTTAATTTTCTCTTGGAGGATTTTTAAACAATCTTAACTGATTTACGGGGGGCCACATAAGAATAAAACCTGCTTAGGCATAGCTTTTGCGTGATGCATCTAAGTACTTGTTCCAGTTTATCCGTTAAAGTGATGAATTCACTGTTAAATTCGTGTTAAGAATGTGAGACGCTATATACTAACCCATAATATTAATTAATAAGCTTTAGGTTATAAGATCTCTTGGCCACAACATATGAAAAAATACTGCTTCCCTTAGTCAAGATACTTGAAGAATATTGATAGGCAAGCAATCTTCTGCTAGAAAAGTTTTGATACAAGTATTGTATTTTCTACCTTGTTCTCACCTTTTTAGTTTGTGCATCTTAGTGTAGTTGTCTTATGCTCAAGTTTGTATGTGGATCTATGATTACTTTCAAGTTTTTGGAATCGAGTAACATCCTTCTTTAGATCACGATATGTGTGTGTAATGAAGTATGTATAGTAAGAATTAGATACACTTGTTGGAATTGATAGTAACTAGCTTAAAAATATGCTGATAATTCTTAACATGGGTGAGTTATTCTTTTGTTAAAGTGATGAATTGATGTTCGCTGTATGCAAACTATGTTTGTTAAATGACCCAATCAAATTTTATTGTCAAGAATGTGAGATACTGTATACTTTACCATAATATGAATGAAAAGTAGCTTCAGGTTTTAAGATCTCTTGGCCACTACATATGAAGAAATACTGCTTCCTTTGGTCAAGATACTTGCAATCTTTCTGCTAGAAAAGGTTTTACACGAGTATCGGAGTTGATACAAATTATGAAGTCAGGATATTTTGATTTAGAAAAACATATGCTTTTAAACATTTCTCTCCTGTTTATACAAAAACATATTAGAAGTCTAGGTTCATGTACTGTCTTTATGCTTTTAAACTCGAACAAGTTGTAAAGTTGCTTGATAAGCTCAACAAGATGTAAAGCTGCTTGTGAAGCTTAAAAAGTTGTAAGAGCTGCTTGTGAATCTTAAAAAAGTTGTAAAAGCTGCTGTTATACTCTTTAAGTGGTAAGGCTGCTTGGTAAGCTCAACAAGTTGAAGGCTTCTCGCTAAGCTCAACACGTTGCAAGGCTGCTCGTTACGCTCAGCAAGTTGGAACACTGCTCGTTATGCTCAGCAAGTTGGAACGCTGCTCACTAAGCTCAACAAATTGTAAAGCTGCTTGCTAAGATCAATTAAGTTGTAAAGCTGCTTACTATTCCATATTTTCAGTACTTATCTAGATGCGGCTAATTTCATAGGAGAACCGAACTTCTATTAGATGTGCAATATTCATTGTTAGTCTTATTGGTCTGATGACCTATGTTGAAGAAGCTGATTGTATGCTGATGATTTGACTAAGAGGTAGTCCAAAACCAAGAAATTATTCGGTTCATCCATCATAATTTAAGTGATCAACAGTGAGATGGAAAATAGGCTCTGACAAAGCACGTTTTCCCCGTCAAGGATGTACAACATTCTGATGTTTGTTCCTCAATTGTTTCATTTTAACATCAGAAACGACTTATTATTGCCATAATTAGACACGGAAATTGTGAATGTATAGAATGCTTTCTATATCAATGAATCTCCTGCCCTTCGCAATACAAACAAGCGTTGTTAAGGAGCATGTGTGAAATGTATAGAACGCAGCATGTGTGAATTGTATAGAATGCGTTCTATAGTAAACGACTCTTGATGGACTATTCGACTGATATATACACATGGAAAAGAAAGAGAAAAACAGAGATATACAAGCATGGATGAGGAAGAGAAACACTTTGGAACACTATAAACAGTTATCATGCAGTAGGGTAGGAAGCTTCCATGGCAATTCCGCACAAACCTTCACTTGCACCAATATCTCGCTGCATCCTTATGTACCCTTCCTCTCCCCAGCCAGTGCCCCATGAGTTCTTTACTATCCAGAATTTTATCCCATCATCACTAGTGCCATAACCAACCACTGTAACACCCAAATTCAAACTCGTCCCACATTTACCGGTGAATATGCCAGCCGAGTAGAACTGGAACTCTGGTCCTCCACCATCAATAGTGACTGCAACAGGTAAGTTTGCTACCGCTAACTTGAGTAACTTCTCATTGTTGGGCGGAACGTTTTCATAACCACTAATCTTGGTCACAGGCTCTGCTTTCTTCTTGGTGTTGCAGGTGCCACTGTCAGCCTTGGAAGGATAAATAGCTTCACTGGTAAGACCATTCTCTTTAATGAACTCGAATGCTACATATGTGAAACCCCCACCACAAGCATGGTTTCCGGCTTTGTTGCAGTCCACAATCTCTTGCACTGACAACGTGTACAACTTACCATTTTTGATCTTAGTTAGTCCTTCCACAGCATCAACTGCGGGGAATGCCCAACTCCCTGTACATCTCTAATGATTAGATATGAATTCTGAAGTTTTAAATGAAATTTGAATCTATTAACTAATGCAGCATAAGCATAGGATTGATAAAGCTTACCGCATGTCTCGTTCCTAATAGGAGTAACAGCTCCTTTCTTTCTCCAATCCACACTAGATGGAACAGCAGTAACATTTTTGTAACTGTGAGAGGTTGCTACAAGTGGGTTTTTCATGGGACTCCTAAATCCTCTAAGTGATGCCCTGAACTCTTCATTTGTCTGGTCAGTGAGTGCATTTACACCTAGTTTATATGGTCTGTCCCCTGCACTATTGAACTTATCGATGTACTCAACATTGGCCTTGAATATTTTGTAACGTATTTCCTTTTCCGAGGCATCCTTATATGTGCGCTTATAACGCGCTACCCACTTGTCATGCCTCTGTATAATGGATGCCTCATGGCTTAAAGACGACACGGCTTGAGAAAGCCAAACACTGAGAATGAGCAAGGAAATGCAGATCGAATGCTTCTTGGGTGTCGATGCCATGATTCAAAATCATGGATACTTCTGACTTACTTTTTGTATATATATATATATATATATATATATATATAAAATAATTTTGACTCTAGGAATTAATGAATAGAACTTGGATATAATTGAGCAGCGATAACCTTGGTAAACATTTTGTTGGTCTCTGTCACAAATAGCTTGCCGGGTTATTTGTCTAGGGACTTAACTTTCCTAATTACCAAAATGCTATAGAAACGTTTACGCTGAGGTGACGTTTGATTCGTGTTAATTTAATGTAATAGTTTGTGTCAAATTAATTTAATAGCTTTGTAATACAGTAGGTTATTATATTCATGACATTTATTATGTTTGGTTCATCTATTACATGTATTAGCCCGTTATGGGCGTAATGTAATTATATTAATTTTTAAGCTTTTCATTACATCCTCCAATTGATGTATTAAGCTATTATGTTCGTAATGTAATAGGTCATAAAAGACAACAATAATGACTACAAATGATTTGATATTTTGACTTACAAATTACTTTATTCATTATATACAATCGTATAATTTAGTAAACTAAACATAATTTTGAACATAATGTTATAACATTAAAATTACTACACAAATACTAAGAAACAACCAAATAAATATGTTGTAATAACTTATTATCATTATATTACAACTTCATTACATTACATAAACTATTGCATTACATCAAATTTCTACAACTAAACCCCACCTGAGTGCAATGTTTAATTTAGCTGGAGTAACATTTACGCTGCTCAATTAACCATTTATGTTTAAGGCAATGTCGGGTTGTCTTAGACTTCACTTTCTTGCCAAAAGGGTTCAGTCCTAATAAGAATGCAGTTTTAGACATATCCTTGAGTAAGGAGTTGGAATGCAGTTCTACAAAATACCCGTTCTCTGACTTTTGAAAGACCTTACGTTATATAGCCACATTGGAATTTTAGGGGTATAAATGAGCCGAATATAGCTCAACGAATACACATGTTCGATTCGAAAAAATTGAGTTCGAATTTGATTCGGATTCGATAAGGGAATTTTAATTTTGCATCATATTCAAATCGAATTTTTACTCGGACCTACTCGGCTTGTAAGTACTTGACTTGTTTACAAAATGAGTTACCCATTAGCCTTCAAAACGAGTTTCGAATATAAATTATTTCACTTAAAACTGAACCAATAGATACTAAATTGATTACTAAACTAATGTTTATACATGATTTTTTTTAACTTTTATTTATGTAAAGAAATTATAAAGACTGTAATACAAATTGACAATCACAACTCATTGATTTATTTAAGTACAAGATTACACAATTATATACTAAACTTTATAAATTACAAAAGTTCGGGGTACAAATATCACATATTTAGTTTCGAATATGGATTAAACCAGTATTTGAGTATGATACATCGAACAAGTATCGAGTATGATTCATAAAAAAGTGCAGTACTCGAACCCAGGGTTCTGAGCAAACACTAGTATGGTCGAACCCTAATCTGAGCGAACACTGATATGGTCGAATCCTACTCGTGTATCATTAAACGAAAAAAGAGTACAGATTGAATTCGAGTTTTGAATCATATTTTCGAGCCGATTTCGTGTCAATCACCGAGCAACTCGGCTCGACTTACACGTATGGGATTTTAGCAGTCGGAAGTTCTTTTTTGCAGTATTGTTATACCTAGTTTTACACTGATGTGGGCTTAATTCTCAAGCCACATGGCACATTCTTCATTCTTCAAGAATCATCAATGGCCAACAGACGCGAGCAATGGAATAAACAAGCAAAGTAGAAGATGATGGGTACAAACTCCCGTAAAATACTATTTGACAAACAAAATATTCGAACTTAGCCTGAATGATAAATTATGTCATGTTTGCTTGCAAGGATAATACTTGATAGTTATTCTTGGCCTAAGCAAGAGTTGGTGAAATAGATTCTGCATCCAACCAACCCTAAAACCTTAATAAAAGGCAAAAATTAAAATTAGCCTGTGTGGATCTAACATGTCTTATATCCAAACCTAATCCATAAGAAGGGATTGGACTATTCATCTCATGTTTCTTGTTTGTTTTAAAAATTGAATTTGGAACTATTAGTCCATGGATAACAAATGACTAAGAATGAGAGACTATTTAATACTATAACCAATTAGGTATTATAGTCTCTTCCATTTGAGATTAACAATTTATGTACAAAATTAATCTTTACCTTTTTTTAAAATGTTGTTTTATACTATTCTATCCATCTATATTTATAATATTGAGAATATGATTTTTGTTATTACCGGTAAGGTTATAATAATCTAAGCGATAAATTTTTATCTAATCTTTTAAGTAATTCCAAAAAGCAAAAATAACATGAGTTTATTTTAAATTATTCCTTGAATAATCACATCTAAACAAATATGTTACTAGGAGTATTTAATTATAGAAATAATAATCTTTCATGAGAATATAATATCGGAATTATAAATTTTTACAAACAAACATGGTTATAGAAAAAACAGCTTAGACCTTTTGTCGAATTAAAATGGTGAAAGGAAATTTGTTTTTGCAGACTGAATGTAACAACGTACGTATCACAAATTCTGTAGTAAGCAAATCTTTTTAAGTTTAACTATCTATCTTTCAGTACATAACCTATTTTTGGCAGGCATTAGCATATTAAATAGGAGATAGTAAGAAATCACATTTGTAATCTTAATCGCACCGCATAAAATTTTATACTTTTTGCAAATCGCATAGAGTAAAATTTAAGATTGATATTCATGTATCAAAAATAATTTGGACAAAAAAGAAATTAGTTTTGTCGTGAATAGTAACCCGTAAATATTACCCTGAATGAATAGTACCCCGAATGAATAGTACTATGTGAATAGTACCCCGAATGAAAATATTAATATTTAATAAGAAAGTTTAGACCAATATTCCAATAAAATGATATTAGATGAAGCGCAAACTATTATTAAGGATATTCTACAAATTTCAGGGATTTTTACCATTTAACAATAAAGTTATGAAAACAAACAATAAATTTATACCATAAATGGAGAAAAATATGAAAGAAAACGATATCCCTTGACGAGTACAAAAGAAATGATATCACATTCGAGTATGAAAGAATATACGAAACTGCAAATGAATTTTGACCCGTCATGCGGTAATCCGCATAGACAGATCATTTCCATAATTTAATAAAGAATGAATACGAAGGGTTATTCACCAGGCATGCGGTAGTCCACGTAGACAGGTTATTCCCACATATTAATAAGGAATGAATACGAAGAGTTATTCACCAGACATGCGGTAATCCGCGTAGACAGGTTGTTCCCATAGATTAATAAGGAATGAATACGAATGATTATTCACCAGGCATGCAGTAGTCCGCGTAGACAAGTTATTCCCACAGATTAATAAGGAATAAAATGACAACCCTTACGAGTATTGACCGAAAATAACATCCTTTACGAATACGAAAGAAACAATACCCCTTACCTTAGTAGGAGATTGGATACTACAATAGTGTAGTAGCAGAATACTCTTCTTCTTTCTCTCTATAGATTCTCTCTCTATAGCTTTAGTGAATTGATGAGAATGAATGAAGAAATGAGCTTCTATTCATAGAAAAATTCTAGCTTGGCCCTTGCAATGTGAAGAGGCAAGTGGCTTGACGCCTGGTAATGTGAAAAGGCAAGTGGTTTGACGCCTGTAATGTGAAAAAGGTAAGTGGTTTGACGCCTGGTAAGACAAGTACTATTGACGAAAGTGACTCTTAGATGATGACCTATGGGTCCCATTGAATAAACCAAACTTAATTATAACAAACGTCTCATGACAAACCTCTCTATTTATATCAAAAATTAAATAAATATTTACCACAATTCACTTATCTTCAATCAAGACATTTTTAATCTTTTAACAATTATTCATCATTAATATTATAACTCACAATATTGACAATCAGATCGTTCCCAGGAAAGAGAGGGCTTTCCGATAAGGATTTCTTCTTATTGGCGCACAATTAAATAACCTAACCCCTTTCCTCGACAAAACTTTCTAGACATTATCAATAATATAAATAATAATATGAACAACTGTGTCGTGTTAATTATTGATTTAATAATAAAAAATATTGTGCAGATGATACTGTGACAATAATTGAATCAATAATATAAGATACTATGCTGCAATTACTGTGACAATTATTGAATGACACTGAGTGACTTCTTACGTGAGCATCAATAATCAGAGATACTGTGCAATACCGTGTGCTACTGTGCAACAACACGTATTACTGTACTTTTATCACCGAGTATTTTAACAGTTTAACAATAAAAGTTTTGCTGTTATTTTTATAAAAAGGTTATTTCTGTTGCTTTCTATATCCGACAGTTATTCCATTGTGGGGATAATTGCTCCGTGTACAAATATTTCTCAAAAAAAAATATTGCCCAACCAAACGAATATTTTATGACAACTTGCTTAATTTGTAAAATTTGTACATATCACCCATAACTATAACATTTATTATATTACCACCTTACTATTTAGAATACTATTCAGAGAAAATTAAATCTTTATTCTCAAAAGTTGGGGTCTTACAACCTCCCCTCCTTATAAAATTTCTTCCTCAAAATTGATGTACATACCTGGTATGTTGAAGAGGTGAGGATACCTTGCTTTCATCTCAGATTTTAAATCCCAGGTTATTTCCTCAATATCATGGTTTCTCCATAAAATTTTGACTTGAGGTATATCCTTTGAGTGTAAAAAATGTTCCTTCTTATCCAAGATCTTGACAGGTACCTCCTCATACGTTAAATCTTCGGCTATCTCTTCTGGTTCTAATTTAATAATGTGGTTTGAGTCTTCTACATATTTACGTAATATAGATATGTGAAAAAAGTTATGAACACGAGACATACTTGGCGGTAAGGCGAGTTTATAGGCCACAGTTCCTACTCGGTCGAGAATTTCAAATGGACCAATGGATCAAGGGTTAATCTTTTCTCCCTTTTTAAATCTCGTAACTCTTTTTCATGGAGCAACACGTAATAATACATGATCTTCGACATTAAATTCCACATCCCTTCGATGAAGATCAACATAATTCTTTTGTCGATCTTGTGCTGTTTGTATACTTTGCCAGATTATTTGAATCTTTTCCGTAGTCATGCTTACCAATTCTGGTCTCAACAATGTTGCTTCACTCACCTCGTCCCATCATACTGGAGAACGACACTTTCGTCCATACAACGCCTCGAATGGAGCCAAGCTTATACTTGCTTGATAACTGTTGTTGCTCATCTCAAAATTTTTAGATTCCACTCTCAAATACTGCTATAAAACAAGGGAGAATTAAAGAAATTGACATGTCACATATTATCCCTATATTCCGAGTGACTAATTAAATAACAAATAAGCTTAGGTAGGACAAACTAGTGAAGGATTTACTCGTCTTTCCCCTCCTAGTTCTAATCCCAAATCTCTACCAGAGATCATATTCCTAAGCTCTGATACCAATTGTGATGCCCCAAAAATAGGTCCGCACAACTCATTTTGGGTCGTCAAATACACACTACAGAATCCAAATACGAACTTCCTATATACAACTACTAACTGTCGTGTAAAATACGACTAAACATAAGCTGTGAGTTTCAATAAAAATATTGTCTCGTATATAATATCTAAACTCAAATAAAGTTCTCATTATAATTATTGTCACATTATTTTATAAAGTAATGAGGACTACTATAGTAACCATCTTGGACCATCACACTATTCTCCGACTAGTCCTAGCTATATTCTCATTTCCTGAAAAGAACAATGAAAGAAAATGATGAGCTCAACTAGCCCAGTAAAGAATATTATGTTAGAGTTTATGCCCTAGAGGCCAATTATTTGATATAATTGCTTAACGTTTTGATATTATATTTGATTGAATAAATGAATAATTTTATTATGGTTTTATTTACTGCGTTATATAAATGTTAACATAATAAAAATCCTTAGAGTAGTGATACAAATTATATAGTTTCAAGTATATGACTTGAATATGAGATTATATAATTATAATTAGTATCATTGTTCTTAAATGTCCCTAGTCGAGTATCATTGTTGATGGGACAACAATGATGCATTGAGACTAAGATGTGGATCGATTGATGACCAAATCTCATTGGTCATAAATATATAAGATATTAAGTCAACGATAGATGCATGTTAGAGAATGATGTCTTCGACAAACCCACCATGAGAATTCTATGTGGAGCATTATGCAAAGTGTCATTAGCAATTCTCATAGTGATTATGATGTAATGGTCCTCCGAGGCACAAGTCACTATATCATACACTGCGAATTTATGTACTTTGATATCATCAAATGTTACCTTTAATAGGGTGGACTATAAAGGTGATTATTGGGTACATCATGAATCGTGTGAGGAATATGAGTGATCTAGATGGAATTTAACCCTCCTATTTATTAGGGGTGATATCCATAGGCCTCTTGATTGAGTAGGACTATGAAATGCATGGCCATGCTCAAATAGTGATTTGTTTCATATAGTCTACTCATTGATCAAGAAAACTTCGATTAAATTATGAAGAGTATGACACATTCCATGACTCGAGTTTAATCTAGGATATTAAGGTTAAAAGGATTAAATTACATTGAAACATTGGTCACAAAAGGTTGCATCGAATCATCGATCTTATTATTACTTGGGTAGCGATGATGCATTACTAGATTCCGCTCACTTGCTTATAATTTTATAATATGATTTTAAAATTATTGCCGCGTAATAATAACCTATAGGTCAGTCACACATAGAAACGTTATTAAAAGGGAATTAATTTAAATTGTAAGGATTTAAATATATCAATATGATTGATAGTATTTAAATCATGAGTTTAAATTAAAAGGATGATTTATATATAAATATATATTAATTAAGTAAGACTTAATTAAGATATAATATATATATATATATATATATATATATATATAAAATTCGGATTTTATTTTAATTAGATTAGGGTTTTGATTAATTCCGTTTTATTGCTATATATATGATATATTAGCATATTAGGGAGGTTAATCAAAACAAAACCCTAGCCGCTCTTAGAGAGAGACTAGAGAGAAATAATTCCGAATTCTCATCCTTGGTGGCTAGTACCGTAATTCCTTCTTCTGCAGATAGTAGGACGATTCGCGGAGCGTTCGTGTGGATACCGTAGAGACGCAGTCCATAAGAATTGCGTTGGAGATTCGACCGCATCGTTTAGAGCCTTCTTAATCGGTATAAATTTCTAACCACTGAATTAATTGTTTTTCGCATGGATCCTATTTTTGGGTTTCGGAAATTACTTTGAATTGTTCTTTTTTCGCTGCGTTTTGTGCCGAAATTCCCAACATATTATGACTAAGATAATGTAGAACAAATTATTTTTAGTCTTCAACATGGGAAAAATCTGAAAAAATACAATAGACAACAAGTTTTAGATCAACAACTGCAGCGAAAATAACAATCCATTAGAAGAGTCAAGTAGCGCATGATGTCTACTATCTTTTATGATTTAAAAGTCCATCATCAATATTTTATCCCTGTAACACTAATCAATAATTATTTTCAATCAACGAATTATCTATGCACTACGAGCCAAAGATAATCGTTTGTATCACCAGTGATCATGATCATGCCAAACAACTGTCCATCTATGCACTACGGGCCAAAGATGACTTTTACCATAAATATTTATCTGTAACATTAAAGGTCATGATTATACCAATACACAATTTCTGATCATAATCATACCAATCAACAGTCTATCTTTGAACTACGGGCCTAAGATGACTTTCACTACAATATAAGCATAAGGATGATGACAATGATATAAATAATGAATCAAGTGAGATCAAGGGTAAATATTAAAGATTTATAATTCAATTTATCTAGAGTTCAAGAATGTCTAAATTGTTAACATGATAACTAATTGTGGAGTACAATTCAAGAATGATATATATTCATGTATCAAAAATAATTTGGATAAAAAAAACCAATTTTGTCGTGAATAGTAACCCATAAATAGTACCCCGAATGAATAGTATCCCGAGTGAATAGTACCCCGTAAATAGTACCCCGAATGAAAATATTAAAATTTAATAAGAAAGTTCAGATCAATATTCCAATGAAATAATATTAAATGAAGCGCAAACTATTAAGAATATTCTAGAAATTTTAGAAATTTTCACCATTTAACAATAAGGTTATGGAAACAAATAATAAATTTGTACCATAAATGGAGAAAAATATGAAAGAAAACGGTATCCCTTGACGAGTACAAAAGAAATGATATCCCATCCGAGTATGAAAGAATATACGAAACTGCAAATGAATTTTCTCCCGTCATGCGGTAATCAGCGTAGACAGATCATTAGCCACAATTTAATAAAGAATGAATACGAAGGGTTATTCACCAGGCATACGGTGTTCTGCGTAAATATGTTATTCCCACAGATTAATAAGGAATGAATACGAAGGGTTATTCACCAGGCATGCGGTAGTCCGCGTAGACATATTTTTCCCACAGATTAATCAGGAATGAATATGAAAGGCACCTGGCATACAGTAGTCCGCGTAGATAGCTAGGTTATTCCCACATATTAATAAGTAATAGAATGACAACCCTTACGAGTATTGAAAGAAAATAACATCCTTTATGAATACGAAAGAAATAATACCCCTTACTTTAGTAGAAGATTGGATACTGCAATAGTGTAATAGCAGAATACTCTTCTTTTTCTATAGATTCTCTCTCTATAGCTTTAGTGAATTGGTGAGAATAAAAGAAGAAATGAACTTCTATTTATAGAAGAATTCTACCTTGACCCTTGCAATGTGAAAAGGCAAGTGGTTTGATGTCTGGTAATGTGAAAATGCAAGTGGTTTGACGCCTGTAATGTGAAAAGGCAAGTGGTTTAACGCCTGGTAAATGCAAGTACTATTGGCGAAAGTGATTCTTAGATAATGACCTATGGGTCCCATAGAATAAACCAAATTTACAACAAACGTCTCATGACAAACCCCTCTATTTATATCAAAAATTGAATAAATATTTATCACAATTCACTTATCTTCAATCAACACATTTTTAATCTTTTAACAATTATTCATCATTAATATTATAACTCACAATATTGACAACCAGGTCGTTCCCAGGAAAAAGGGGGCTTTCCGATAAGGATTTCTCTTTATTGGTGCGCAATTAAATAACCTAACCCCTTTTCTTGACAAATTTTTTTAGATATTGTTAATAATGCAAATAATAATATGAACAACTGTGTCATGTTAATTATTAATTTAATAATATAAAATATTATGCAGATGATACTGTGACAATAATTGAATCAATAATATGAGAAACTATGCAATAATTACTGTGACAATTATTGAATGAAACTAAGTGACTTCTTACATAATAAGCATCAATAATTATAGATCTTGTCTAATCTGGTATTGGTTATAACAACACGACATCGTGTTTTTTTATCACCGAGTATTTCAACAGTTTAACGGTAAATTTTTTGTTGTTATTTTTATAAAAGGTTATTTCTGTCACTTTTTATATCCGATAGTTTTTTTTGTTGTGGGGTCCACCAATGATTGTGCCGTTGTATAAATATTCTCTAACAAAAAGAATATTTCCCAACCAAACGAATATTTTATGACAACTTGCTTATTTTCTAAAATTTGCACATATTACCCATAACTATAACATTTACTATATTATCACCTTACTATTTAGAATACTATTCAAAGAAAATTAAATCTTTATTGACAAAAGTTGGGGTCTTACATAAGATACTTTAATGGGATTAAAGTTAATATTCTTAAGGAAAGGAAATCAGACTGTATCCGAACTCTTTCCTTAGGAGTTGGAAATCAAATATACTTAGGAATCTTAGATTCTTTAAAATCATTAATTGCCCAAACAGGTTTCCACGTAGGGTAATTACCTTCACGCGGACTATGACCCACCGTATCATCTGGGCCCAAATAAACACACCCATTTTGCTTTTTTATGCATATCATATCCCAAACAACAACACATGGAAAACAAGTTTGATGTAATTAAATATGGAAGATAACTTTGAATTTATTGTAAAGAACAAAGGCATTGCCCTTGAAGCATCTTGTCCTTACATAACAGTTGATGGAACTTGTAATTGATGCTAAGAAGGAAGCTTCCCGCCCAGCTAAGATCAGTGGTTACGAGAAGGTACCTGCCAGCAGCGAGGCTGCTGATCTGTTGAAGGCGGTGGCTAGTCAACCAATATCGTGTCTATAGATGCAGTGGGATCCGCATTCCAGTTTTAGTCAAGCGAGATTTTTATTGTAGAATATGGAACAAACTTGGATTATGGTGTTTGTTAACGCTAAATTTTGTACGCCCGATGAAATCACCAAAATAGCGAGCCAAAAACAAATAATAATCATTCTTTGAAATAGTTGATTATATTGTTGTGAAATAAAACATACGAAATACACTCAGATAAATATACACACATTATTGTAAAAAATATAAAATATGAGCACAATAATTTACGTGGAAACCCAATTGAAAAAAAAACCACGGGAAAAGATTAGAAATCTACTAAAATAATATGAAGAGTATAAATTGTTTATTTGTGTTATATGTTATTGTGTTCACTTCCAAACCCTTGCTTATTGTTGTATTTATAGTTGTCATGTCCACACGAATCTAATTAAGAGTACGAGTCCTTTTTAGAATCACCTTATAACTGCAATTAATGACTGATCGATTTCTTCTCAACTTAGATCTTCTTATATCCTCCAAATAAGGAAACACAATCTTACTTTAATAAGATCTCTCCCACTATTTTGCCTGAAACTTTTCAAGTTGGAGCAATAATTGGAAAATTACCTTCGTCTTGGAAAGGTTTTGCTAAAAAGTTGATGCATAAATATGAGGATTTTTCCTTAGATCAAATTCAGAAGCATCTTCGTATTGAGGAGGAGGGCCGAAAACGTGATGTTAAGAATTTGATTCAAGGACAGTCTAGTGTAAACTATTTGGAGGCAAGATCATTTAAAGGAAAGGACCTGGAGTTAAAAAAGATAATCATAAGTTCAAGCATCTTGGACAAAAAAATAAAAATTCTGATCCTAATAAAAGAAAGGGTAAATGTCATATTTGTGGAGAAACTGGACACTATGCCAGAGAATGTAAAAAATGCAAAAGCAGCTTCGCTAACATGGTTGAGGAGAACCTTGTTGCCATGGTATCTGATCTTAGTCTTGACGTGATTATGATTTCTGAGGTTAACATGACAAGTGAGTCAGATGGTTGGTGGTTGGACTCTAGAGCTACTGTCTATATTTGTAATAATCGAGAAATGTTTAAAAAATTTGAAGAAACTATTGGACAGGAAGTTCAGAACGAAAACAGTTCAGTGGCTAAAGTTGATGGAAAAGGAAATGTGGAAGTTAATTTTACCTTTGGGAAGAAGTTAACCTTGCTGAATGTGTTGTTTATGTCAGAAATTAGAAAGAATTTAATTTCTGTTGATCTTTTAGATAGGAAAGGCTTTAAAATTTCTGTTGAGTCTGGCAAAGTCATTCTTTCAAAGAATGGTGTTTTTGTTGGAAAGGGTTATGCTTGTAATAGAATGTACAAATTATCTATTAATAAAAATAGTTATGTTTCTGTTTATATCAGTTGTGCAATTTCTTTGTGGCATAGTCGTTTAGGACATATAAATTCAAAGAATTTGAAAAATATGCATGAAATTGATTGATATTAGCAATACTGAACTCGAGAAGTGTGAAATTTATGTTAAATCAAAAATTATGAGAAAACCATTTCCAAATGTGCATAGAGAATCACAATTATTAGATTTAATACATACCGATATCTGTGAGTTAAATGGAATATTGACAAAAGGTGGAAAAAGATATTTCATTACTTTTATAGATGATGCTAGCAGATATTGTTATGTGTATTTGTTGAGAACAAAAGATGAGGCATTTAACTCATTCAAAAAATACAAATTAGAAGTAAAAAATCAACTTGAGAAGAAGATTAAAATTTTATGTTCTGATAGAGGCATGAAATATTGTTTGACTGCTTTTGATGCATTTTGTGAAGAAAATGGCATTATACATCAAACAAGTGCAGCATATACACATCAACAAAATGGTTTAGCAGAAAGGAAAAATCGTGTGTTTCATGATATGATTAATTGTATGTTAAATCATGCTTGTTGCCAAATAATTTATGGGGGTGAAGCACTTCTAACTCCTTGTTATATTTTAAATAGGATTCCTAGTACTATAATTAAAAACCGTCCTTATGAAATATGGAAAGGCAGAAAACCTAACATAAATTATTTTAAAGTGTGTGGGTGTATAGCTTATTTTCGAGTTCCTGATCCTAAAAGGACTAAGTTAGGAGTTAGAGCTATTAGAAGTATATTTGTTGGATATGCTAAGAATAATAAAGCATACAGGCTTCTTAATTTAAATTCTAATGTTATAAATGAGTCAAGGGATATGGAATTTTTTGAAAATAAATTCTCAAAAGATGTTGAGAATGTAGATTTTCCTAAAATTGATGAGCCTAGAGGTCCTATAAGGTCTAATGTTGAGGTTGAAGAACCTAGTGTTCCAATTCAACCAAGTGGACTTATAAGGAGTACTAGAGTTACGTTAGAAAAGATAAAGATTTAGATGATGATTTCATTTCTTCTCAGTCTTTATTATTTTTGGTGGAAGGGGACCAAAATAATGAGGTGGTAAATGAAATACCCTATGTATATAGTCTTGAGAGTGATCTTAAATCATTTAAAAAAGCTATGGCTTCTAGGGATGCTGCTTTTTGGAAGGAAGCTATAAATGATGAAATGGATTCAAACTTGGGAAATAATAATTGGGTATTAACAGATTTACCTAGAGGTTCTAAACCTATAGGTTGCAAATGGGTTTTTTAGAAAAAAGTATAACACTAATGGTACTATTTCTGCTTTTAAAGCAATATTAGTAGCAAAAGGTTTTAGACAAGTAGATGGTATTGATTATTTTGATACTAAAGCACCGGTAGCATGAGTTACTTCTATTCGAATTCTTTTTGCCTTAGCTTTATTGTTTGATCTTTACGTTCATCAAATGGATGTAAAGACTGCATTTTTGAATGACAATTTGAATGAGGAAGTATATATGGAACAACCCGAAAGGTTTGTTCCTCCCGAAAATGAGGCTAAAGTATGCAAATTAGTTAAGTCCGTTTATGGTCTTAAATAGGCACCAAAACAGTGGCACAAGAGATTTGATGTTGCTATTTTAAACTTTGAGTTTAAATATAATAGTACAGATAGGTGCATATATTGCAAAACCACTTCTGATTATATGGTGATAGTCTGTTTATATGTAGATGACATGTTGATCATTAGTACAAATATGGTTGGAGTAAATGAGACTAAAAAGTATTTATCCTCTGTCTTTAAGATAAAAGACTTAGGTGAAGTAGATACTATTTTAGGCATCAAAGATAAAAAGCATAGTGGGGGTTTTGTATTGAATCAATCTCAGTATATTGAAAAAATATTAACTAAGTTTAGTCACCTTAAGTTTAAGGAGGTGAATACTCCTTTTGAGAATGGAGTTAAACTAAAAAAAAATGATGGTAGAGCTATTGCACAGCTAGAATACGCAAGTGCTATTGGTAGCCTTATGTATGCTATGCATTGTACTCGGTCAAATATTTCTTTTGCAATTTCTAAACTTAGTAGATATACGAGCAGTCCAAATATTGATCATTGGAAAGCTATTGGAAGGATACATAGATATCTAAAAAGAACCAGTGATTTAGGACTGTTCTGCTCTAAATTCCCTAATATTTTGGAGGGATACTCTGATGCAAGATGAATTACTAGTGTGGGAGATAATAAATCTACAAGTGGGTGGATTTTCACTATTGCCAGTGGCATGATGCTGTTTCTTGGGCAAGCAAGAAATAGACTTGTATTTCTCACTCTACTATGGAGTCAGAGTTTATTGCTTTGGCTCAAGCAGGAAAAGAGGCTGATTGGATTAGAAATATGTTGTTAGACATAGATCTATGGCCAAATCCAATGCCTCCAATTTCACTATTTTGTGATAGTGAAGCTACGCTTACAAAAGCGTATAGTGGTACCTATAATGGTAAGTCTAGACATATTGGTCTAAGACGTGAATTTGTGAGACAATTGATACATGATGGTATCATACCTATTATCTTTGTGAAGTCAAGTAAAAACTTGGCTGATCCATTTACTAAGTCTCTGATGAGAGATTTAATAAGTTTGACTACACGAGATATGGGACTTAAACCATTCTGAGCCAGGGGTGATGTGAACCCAACCTATTACTAGGTTACCCCTAGTTTATAGGTTCAATAGGAAAAAAGTCACAGTTATTGGCTGTGTTACTATCCACTTGTTTTCATATGTAGTATATGATAGTAAAGTTTGTTGCACGACCGAGGATGAGCTATGCTCTTAACAAAGTGTTGCACTTATAGCAACAAGAGTGCTAGAGAAACATTTTACCTATATGAACTAGAAGTGAAGCCGCTTCTTATAGAGAGTTATGGTTTACTTTCTTAGAGGTTCAAGAAACAGGATATTGCGCATGGCTTTAATGGCGCAAAGCGATAATTATGCTCACCGTAAAAGGAGGTTTTGTGTGTGTATGATAGCTCCGGTCATATCATTTGAAATAGAGGTTCAATCTATGGACACCATCTATTTTGATATGACTTTGAGTTGTTTATACTAAAAGAAGGTTCAATGTTTGTCACACCTTCTATTATGCATACAAACCTTAGAGTTGATAGATAAAGAATTGTTTAAAGAAAAGTAGTTTTTCAAACAAGTGGGAGATCTTCAAAGCAGATATACTAAAGGGAAGGTAGACCTTTTGACCGGTGGTGGGTCAAGAATCGGGTTCGAAATCTCGACTCAATTCAGCAAACATGGTGCAGATCTATGCTTGACTCTGCTGTATCTGCTCTTCAATCCCTCAGTATTCCGGTAATTTATAATCGATTAATCATATTCCCACCGGGTTTTTTCATCGATTTTTTCTAATAATCATTAGGTGTAATTGCTTGCGGGTTTTATAAATTACTTTAATCATGGTGGTAGCTAAGTCATTTTTCTTTTTTTTTTAAAAAGCCACGTAAGAAAAAATTAACGTTGATATTAACAGAATTAAGGAACAGTTAACAGAATGATCCAATTAAAAACTTTTAATTTGTTTAATGGGGTAATTCAAAAAATTAAAAGTTCAATGGTGTTTTAAATAAAATGTGCCAAGTATAGTGGTGAAATACATAGTTTTGCCCTAAATCTCAGAATATTATATAACAGTTGCGTGTGTGTGTGTGCGCGCAAATATATATATATTAATTTCTTGATAAAAATGTTTATAATGTAACCAATAAGGTTAAAAATGGATACCTCTTTCATTCTAATGTATTAACAAATATTTAGAAAGTATAATGCACAATGTCATCGAGTTGTTATATTGGTATGATTGTTAGTGGCATATTTGAAATTTGTTACACATTACACGTATAAACCTCACCAAGCCTCAAATATCTGACACATGTACTTGATGCATTTTAAAGAGTCCATGTCTCATATACGCTTACTTGTACCAGAATTCAAACATCCAAACGAAAGGGGAAACAGATGAAAAATGTCTTAGTTTCGGTCCTCAGACCTTAAGAGAAATTACATGTTACATGCAAAAACTTAAAAGCACGAGCATTAATAATTATGTTGGATCTTCATCTCAAACAAACATCGTGTCCAAAAACATAGTAGTATAGCACCGTGTCATATATAACACAATGTTATAGTTAAAAAACGAATGCATTGTCTCATTAGTTTTTTTATCCATTTTTGGCAATTGTAAAGGCGCTCACAATATTACCATAATGCCAAAAAAAACTATTAATGATGATGAAAATGATTTACCAGATGCTAGTACTTAACAAATAATGCAAAGCTATAATCCAGCTAATAGAATGCAATAGATGAAGAATCCATAAATATAAACACCGTGAGACAAAAAGAAGCTATATCCCCTCCTATTGAATGCACTATCACCATAATATGAAAGTCTCCATATAACTCCTTTGCACTTTCAATAGTATTTAGAATTGTTTGTAGCATAAGTTGATGCATAATAATTGGTATGTATTTATAGGGAGAAATTAGGTTAAATAACGAAGAATAATGATAATAGCTCAATTTCGACTGAATGACACTTCTGTCTCTTCAAATTGTCACCCACTTTCAAAGTCGTCCCTACAGTTCAATTTTTGTCAGTTATGTCCTTAAAGTGGCATTTTATTGGCGTTTCCATTTTTTCAGCCCAATGTGACCTCAACCCAACCCATTTTGACCAAACATGACCTAATTTGACCCAACCCAAAATTTTAATATTTTAAAATATAAAATTCATTTTAAAATAAGTTTAAAACACTAATTATATTTAATTTTCTTATGAAATTTTTTTGAATCTATATTTTATGAAACTTAACTCATTTTTGAAAAAAAATAAAAGTTTTTAATATTTTTTTCTTATAATAATAATAATAATAATAATTATCTTTATAACTTTTTTAAAATATTATTTTATTTTAAATATAAAATTAAATATTATTTTAAAATATTAAATATAATAGTTATTATTTTCAAATTATTTTTAAAAGATATTTTATTTTAAAATATTAAATGTATATATATTTTAAATGTTAAATATAATTATTATTTTAAACTTATTTTAAAAATAATTTTATATTTTAAAATATTAAAAATTTGGGTTGGGTCAAACTGGATCAGGTTGAGTCAAAATTGGTCAAAATGGGTTGGGTTAAGGTTAAATTGGGCTAAAAGAACGAAAACGCCAATAAAATACCACTTTAAGGACCTAACTACCAATAATTGTACTTTAGGGACGACTTTGAAAATGGGTGACAACTTGGAGGGACAGAAGTGTCATCCAGCCGTAATGATAATATCATAAAGTTGTGATTTTAGGAGATAATAATTAAATTAAAAAGGATAATATCAGAACAGTTGATATTACCAAAATATTTTAGATTTGTAGTGATTTAGGGGATTATAAATTTAAAATATTAATTTGGGATTAAAAATGTAGTGATTTTAGGATATAATAATTAAATTAGTAAAGATAATATCAAAATAATTAATATTATCGAATGTTTTAGATTTGTAGTGATTTATGATATTATAAAATTAAAATATTAATGTGGGATTAAAAAGTAGTGATTTTAGGAGATAATAATTAAGTAACGATAATATAAAAAGCCGCTTAGATTGAAAATTTAGTGATTTAGGGATTATAAAATCAATATAGTAAGTTATGATTGATATTATTTTAATTTTGTTTTAAATATTTTAAACTGTATTATATTATGTTGTAATATAATTATAAATGGTAAATATTATGTTGTAATATAATTTAATTAGTAATGATAATATCTATTTAGATAGGTGGTGATTTTGTTATTTTGTTATATACATGTATTATAATATTATATTATACATGTATGATATAATGTATGTATGGTATAATTATAAATGGTATAATATTAGAAAAATAGTGATTTTAGGATATAATAATTATGTTTAGAAAAGTAGTGGAATTTGGGGATTATAAAATCAACATAGTAAGTTATGATTGATATTATTTGTTATTTTAATTTTATTTTAAATGTTTTAAATTGTATAATTAAAATTATGTTGTATTATAATTATAAATGGTATAATATTATGTTGTATTTATAGGGAGAAAATTAGGTTAAATAATGGAGAGTAATGATAATAGCTCAAGAATGATAATATCACAAAGTAGTGATTTTAGGAGATAATAATTAAATTAGAAAGGATAATATCGTATCAGTTGACATTACCAAAAGCAGTTTGGATTTATAGAGATTTAGGAGATTATAAATTCAAAATATTTATTTGGGATTAAAAGTAGTGATTTTAGGAGATAATAATTAAATTAGTAATGATAATATTAGAATAGTTAACATTATCGAATGGTTTAGATTTGTAGTGATTTATGAGATTATAAAATCAAAATATTAATGTGGGATTAAAAAGTAGTAATTTTAGGAGATAATAATTAAGTAAATTGTAATATAAAAACCATTTAGATTGAAAAAGTAGTGATTTAAGGGATTATAAAATCAACATAGTAAGTTATGTATGATATTATTTGTTATTTTAATTTTATTTTAAATGTTTTAAATTGTATAATATTATGTTGTAATATAATTATAAATGGTATAATATTATATTGCAATATAATTTAATTAGTAATGATAATATCTCAGATAGTTTAGATAGGTAGTGATTTTGTTATTTTGTTATATACGTGTATTATAATATTATACCATAGGTGTATTATAATATTATACCATACATGTATGGTATAATTATGAATGATATAATATTAGAAAAATAGTGATTTTAGGATATAATAATTATGTTTAGAAAAGTAGTGGATTTTGGGGATTATAAAATCAACATAAGTAAGTTATGATTGATATTTTTGTTATTTTAATTTTGTTTTAAATGTTTTAAAACCAGTATAATATTATGTTGTAATATAATTACAAATGATATAATATTATGTTATATTTATAGGGAGAAAATTAGGTTAAATAACTGAGAGTAATGATAATATCATAAAAGTAATGATAATATCATAAAGTAGTGATTTTAGGAGATAATAATTAAATTAGAAATGATAATATCGTAACAAATGACATTACCAAAATATTTTAGATTTGTAGTTATTTAGGGGATTATAAATTCAAAATATTAATTTGGGATTAAAAAATAGTGATTTTATGAGATAATAATTAAATTAGTAATGATAATATTAGAACAATTAACATTATCAGAATAGTTTAAATTTATAGTAATTTATGAAATTATAAAATTAAAATATTAATGTGAGATTTAAAAGTAGTGATTTTAGGATATAATTAAGTAGCTTCCTCCATTAGCTAGGTTATATATGGAGTGTAGAATGGGGAAATTGATCAACCCCATAATCAACGGTCCATCAATTATGCTGTTATAAAGGTTGCATGCATTTCTCTTCTCTCTCTCTATATACTGTATATATATATATATCACCTTACTCTTGACATCTAATATCACCCCACAACCAATTTTTTTTTTCGATTCATACAATAAACACAATGGCCATGGCTTCAAGTACTATAGGAAGCCATTGTTCCTTCACTCTCCTCTTGATTATATTTGTGAGTTCGGCTTATCAGGCTAACTCGCGCATGTTTCATGAGGCTACCATGTATACAAAGCACGAGCAATGGATGGCTCATCATGAACGTGTTTACGTGAGTAGCCTAGAGAAAGAGAGGCGATTTAAGATATTCAAAGCCAATGTTGAGTTCATAGAGAACTTCAACCAAGCTGGTAATCATACTTATACACTCGGAACCAATAAATTTACCGACTTAACTACTAAAGAATTCATGGTCTCACATACCGAAAACATGCCATCATCGGATAGGTCATCTACAGTGTACAACACATTTAAATACGCGAATGCGAGTGATGTACCGCCTAGTATAGATTGGAGAGACCGAGGAGCGGTCACCCATGTCAAGAATCAAGATCCATGTGGTAAAGCAATTAACCTTCAATTATTATTATTATATATATATATATATATGCATGATTAAAATAAATACATGTACACAAGTGTCTCTCTAACTGTTTAACACTTGTTTGTCAAACTTAGCGTAAAAAACGGTTTGTCAAACAGTTTGAAGGATTTTTAAATACAACCAACTTTGAGTATGATTCTTTTTTTTCTTTTCTTTTATTTGCCAAACTTGGTGTAAAAGACAATTCCTTAACTAATTTGATGGATTGTTAGATCCAGCTAACTTTGGTTACGGTTCTTTTTTCAACGTGTATATATATATATATATAATTGACTTACAATTAAGGTCTCTATGTATCTTGTTTTGTACACATAGGCAGTTGTTGGGCATTCGCAGCAGTAGCAGCCACGGAAGGACTTAATCAGATCAAAACCGGTGAGTTGATTTCACTATCTGAGCAAGAAATATTAGACTGTGATAACCAAGCCGGGTGTGGCGGTAACCGTATCGAGCATGCCTTTGAATTTATACAAAGCAATCAAGGCCTCGCCGCAGAATCAGCTTTTATCCATATATAGGACAACAGGGAACCTGTAGAAACACTGATCCAACCTATGCTGCCATCACTGGTTTTGAACGCGTTCCCCGTTTCGATGAGGAAGCCCTGCAAAGAGCCTTGGCTGGCCAACCTGTTTCAGTTTCAATAGATCCAATCCTCCTTCAACATTACGAGGGTGGGATTATAAGTGGTGAATGTGGGACTTATTTATCGCATGCTGTAATGGTTGTAGGGTATGGGATAAACGATGCAGATGGTATGAAGTTTTGGATTTTCAAGAATTCTTGGGGTGCTAATTGGGGCGATGGAGGTTATGCTATGATACAAAGAGATAGCGGTGTCCAAGGAGGGATGTGTGGAATTGCTTACCATGCTTTGTATCCTACAGCATGAATATATATATATATATATATATATATATATATTTGGGTATATGTATTAATTATTACATACTGGCCTTCCATGAATATTTTCCCGCCAATTATATTTCGGATAAATATTGAAATCACTTTTGTTCCCTGCCCAGTACCCCGGCATGGTGTCCTGAGTTTGTATGTTTGTCTGTGTTCATCATTTCCAATTAAGGACTGAGATTTAAATTTCTAATTCGTCTTCAACTAACTGACACAATTTAAAAAAAAATTCGGACAAGTATGCCTCATATCAAGCCATTTTCGCCTGTCAATTTGATTCAGGGTATCTATCCGCTAATTAAACTAGCGGAAGAAGAAAAGTACCTGCCAAATATTACCATGCTATCCCCAAATATTACGCATTTGGATTACCATGTTATCCCAAATATCAGATCAATTATTATGCATTTTCCTTTGGGATTACCATGCTATACCAGATCTGCTTCAAATATTACGCCTTTGATCCCAGCCAATAAAGCCATCCCAAATTCGATTCCAAAGAACTAGGGAACAATTTCAGATAAGATTTCACAGTGTTAAATTTGAAATCGCAATAGGGTTTTGGGTTTTTGACATAAGAATCGCAAAAGGGTTTTTGACGATTTCGAAATTGCAGCAGGTTTTTGGGTTTTTGACAGAGGAATCGCGTGTGAGTTTTGACAATTGTAGTATCAAATATGGTTTTTCACTTTTCGAGGTCCGCTACTTCAATTGGCGGACAAGATTTTGAAAAAAATGAAAATGGATTGGGGGGCTTGATTTGGGGGCAATTTGGTTCGATTTTTTTTAATTGTGTCCGCTACTTCAACTAGTGAAAGACGATTTAGCCATTTAAATATCAGTCCTTAATTTATGTAATGTATGATGGAATGCTATTTGCCCATTTTTCATTCATAACAAATATATGTTATGGATTATTTCTATCTTTATATATATATATATGCGCGCGCATGGTTTCATCGTGTTGGAATTTGAGCCTAAATTAATATAGGTGTCATTAATTATTTTTAATGATTCCATATATTAATGTGTTCTACTTTATGAGTAGATTAAATTAAGTATTTGGAAACTCAAATCTATGGAGTAATGAATGAGATATTAACTCCCAAAGATCATGATAAAAGATAATAAATACATGTGGGAAAAATCAAGTTCCACATAGGTTAGGAATTAAATATTTTATATATTTATATACAAGGAAAGTGCTCTTGGGTTTGGGCCCCAAGGGGTACCCCACTTTTGTGGAAGGGAGAGGACCTAGCCAAGGCTAGGTTCGAACCCATAAGCAGCCATCATCCGTCCTACGTACTAGCTTCTGCTCCTCGGCACAAGGCACGTGGGTCTGGGTCCTGTATATAATTTTTTAGACAAAATTTATTTAAATTTTATTTATTTAATTCTATTATTTATTATATTATCAAAACTGTGTCGTTTTGAGAAGCGGTATTATAAAAATTGTGTCGTTTTGAGGAAGCGGTATCTGTAAGGTTAATGGGCGGCCCTAAACTACGTCGTTTTTGTCGCGCCTTTTCTTATAGGCCTAAAACTACGTAGTTTTGATTCTGCTAACACTTAAACTACGTTGTTTTAATAAACCAAATAGATGCGCCTATTCTGTAAATGGTCAAAACTACGTCGTTTTGACCAACAGATACAAATAATACCTCTTCAAGAGGCACCCCATGCCTTTTCAGGGGTGAGATGCCCATCCAAAGGGTCACCAACCCTCCTATAAATAGATAGGAGGGACAACCTTCATTTTCATCCATTCGTTCAAGCATTTAAGCATATAAAGCATTTATTTCTTCATTAGTTTCTTTAAGTTTATTTGGAGAGAGTCAGAACATTTCTTTTGGTTCGAGGTGTATACTTTTAGAAGTGCTGCTAAAGTATACGGTGTCATTGTATCCTGGGAGACAAGTGCTATCAACTCTAAGCACCATACGGAGGACATTATTGTCTTAAGGACATAGTACTAAGTACTAGCCTTGACAAATATTTTCTACAATTCTGATTAATTGAGATAAGTAAATATATATATATATATATATATATATATAATTTCATTTCTAGTTTCTATAACAATCTTAAGACAATTACTATTTATATATATATATTTGCAAGAAATATGGATACCAATTCTATTACTATAATTGGTTCTTCTTCTACACCTTCTATACCAAATGTTTCTGTGAACCATGGTGAAAAACCAGAAAAGTTCAATGGAACGGAATTTAAAAGATGGCAACAAAAGATGTTGTTTTATCTCACAACTTTGAACTTGGCGAGGTTTCTTCACGAAGATCCTCCCGTGCTTAAAGAAGATGAAACAGACTCAAATAAGTTGTTGCTTAATGATATGCATGGAAACATGCATATTTTTTATGCCGAAATTATATCCTTAATGGATTGGATAACACATTATACAATGTGTATAGTTCTCTCAAAACAGCAAGAGAATTATGGGATTCCTTGGATAAAAAGTATAAAACAGAAGATGCTGGCACGAAGAAATTCATTGTTGGCAGGTTTTTGGACTACAAGATGGTGGATTCCAAGGCAGTCATCAACCAAGTCCAAGAATTACAAGTAATCCTGCATGAAATACATGCAGAAGGTATGTCTCTAAGTGAATCTTTCCAAGTTGCTGCTATTATAGAAAAATTACCACCTATGTGGAAAGATTTTAAAAATTATCTCAAGCATAAACGCAAAGAGATGAAACTTGAAGACTTAATTGTAAAATTAAGGATAGAAGAGGACAACCGTGCCTCTGAAAAGAAAACAGGAAGGGCCTTTGTAGAATATAAAGCAAACGTGGTAGAACAAAGTCCGAAGTCCAAAAAGAAGAAATTCTTCGGGAATGGACCTCAGCAGGGAACAAATAAAAAGTTCCAAGGCAAATGTTACATCTGTGACAAGCTCGGACATAGGGCAAAGGATTATCGAAAACGCAAAGACCAGAACAAGAAGTCTGCACAAGCCAATGTAACGGAAGTGGATAGTCTTCTTCAAGATGTTTCTGAAATGAACCTTTCAGCAGTTGTTTCAGAAATAAATATGGTTGAGAATCCAAGAGAATGGTGGGTGGATACCGAGCAACTCGCCACGCAGTTATTCGACAGAAAATGTTCTCCACATATCAAGAAATTGAGAATGGAGAACATTTATACATGGAAAATTCTTCTTCATCAAAGATAGCTGGACAAGGAAAGGTGATTCTGAAGATGACATCTGGAAAAGAACTCACCCTCAACAACGTGCTCCATGTGCCTGATATTAGGAAAAATTTAGTGTCAGGATCCCTTCATAGTCGAAAGGGATTTAAATTAGTCTTTGTATCAGACAAATTTGTATTAACTAAAAATTGGATGTATGTGGGGAAAGGTTATATGAGCAATGGGCTCTTCAAAATGAATGTAATGACTGTTATACCTTCCAATATTAATAAAATTACATCTTCTGCTTATATGATTGAGTCATCTAATTTATGGCATGGTAGATTAGGACGTGTTAATTATAATACTATACGTAAATTAATTAATATGGAATGTTTGCCAAAATGTGAGATTAACTCTAATCATAAATGTGAAATTTGTGTTGAGGCAAAACTTAGGAAATCTTCTTTTAAATCAATTGAAAGAAGTACAGAACCTCTTGAATTAATACATACTGATATTTGTGATTTAAAGTATATACAAACAAGAGGAGGTAAGAAATACTTTATCACTTTTATAGATGATTGTACAAGATATTGTTATGTTTACTTATTGAGAAGTAAAGATGAGGCTTTGGAAATGTTTAAGCATTATAAAAATGAGGTTAAAAATCAACTTGATAAAAAGATCAAGATAGTTAGAACTGATAGAGGTGGAGAATATGAATTTCCATTTGTTGAAATTTGTTCGCAACATGGTATAATACACCAAACAACTACACCTTATTCACCACAACAAAATGGTGTTGCAAAAAGAAAGAATAGAACTTTAAAAGAAATGATGATTGCATTGTTACAGATGAAGCGGTATCTGTAAGGTTGAACGGGCGGCCCTAAACTACGTTGTTTTTGTCGCGCCTTTTCTTATAGGCCTAAAACTACGTTGTTTTGGTTCTGCTAACACTTAAACTACGTCATTTTAATAAACCGAATAGATGCGCCTATTCTGTAAATGGTCAAAACTACGTCGTTTTGACCAACAAATACAAATAATACCTCTTCAAGAGGCACCCCATGCCTTTTCAGGGGTGAGATGCCCATCCAAAGGGTCACCAACCCTCTTATAAATAGATAGGAGGGGCAAACTTCATTTTCATCCATTCGTTCAAGCATTTAAGCATATAAAGCATTTATTTCTTCATTAGTTTCTTTAAGTTTATTTGGAGAGAGTCAGAGCATTTCTTTTGGTTCGAGGTGTATACTTTAGAAGTGCTGCGAAAGTATACAGTGTCATTGTATCCTGGGAGACAAGTGCTATCAACTCTAAGCACCATACGGAGGGCATAATTGTCTTTAGGACATAGTACTAAGTACTAGCCTTGACAAATATTTTCTATAATTCTGATTAATTGAGATAAGTAAACATATATATATATATAATTTCCTTTCTAGTTTCTATAACAATCTTAAGACAATTACTATTTATATATATATTTGCAAGAAATATGGATACCAATTCTATTACTATAATTGGTTCTTCTTCTACACCTTCTATACCAAATGTTCATTTGAACCATGGTGAAAAACCAGAAAAGTTCAATGGAACGGAATTTAAAAGATGGCAACAAAAGATGTTGTTTTATCTCACAACTTTGAACTTGGCGAGGTTTCTTCACGAAGATCCCCCTATGCTCAAAGAAGGTGAAATAGACCGGCAAGTTGTTGCCGTAATAGATGCATGCAAACAACATGCGATTTTTTTATGCCAAATTATATCCTTAATGGATTGATAACACATTATACAATGTGTATAGTTCTCTCAAAATAAAAGAAGAGAATTATGGGATTCCTTGGATAAAAAGTATAAAACAGAAGATGCTGGCACGAAGAAATTCGTTGTTGGCAGGTTTTTGGACTACAAGATGGTGGATTCCAAGGCGCCATCAACCAAGTCCAAGAATTATAAGTAATCCCGCATGAAATACATGCGTAAGGTATGTCTCTAAGTGAATCTTTCCAAGTTGTCATGCTATTATAGAAAAATTACCACCTATGTGGAAAGATTTTAAAATTATCTCAAGCATAAACGCAAAGAGATGAAACTTGAAGACTTAATCGTAAGATTAAGGATAAAAGAGGACAACCGTGCTTTTCGAAAAGAAAAAACAGAAAGGACCTTTGTGAATATAAAGCAAACGTGGTGAACAAGGTCCAAAGTCCAAAAGAGAAATTTTCTCGAAATGGACCTCAACAGGGAACAAATAAAAGTTCCAAGGAAATGCTACATCTGTGACAAGCCCGGACATAGGGCAAAGGCAAAAAACGCAAAGACCGTAACAAGAAGTCTCAAGATGCTTGCCAATGTAACGGAAGTGGATAGTCTTCTTCAAGATGTTTCAAAATGAACCTTTCAAATGGTTGTTTCGTAAATAAATATGGTTGAGAATCCAAGAGAATGGTGGGTGGATACCGAGCAACCCGCCACGCAGTGTTCCGACAGAAGATGTTATCCACATATCAAGAAATTGAGAATGGAGAACATTTATACATGGAAAATTCTTCTTCATCAAAGATAGCCGGACAAGGAAAGGTGATTCAAAGATGACATCTAGCAAGGAACTCACCCTCAACAACGTGCTCCATGTGTGCTGATATTAGGAAAAATTTTAGTGTCGTGATCCCTTCTTAGTCAAAAGGATTTTAAATTAGTCTTTGATCGTATAAATTTGTATTAACTAAAAATGGGATGTATGTGGGGAAGGGTTATATGAGCAATGGGCTCTTCAAAATGAATGTAATGACTATTATACCTTCCAATATTAATAAAATTACATCTTCTCGCTTATATGATCGAAATCATCTAATTTATGGTACGGGTAGATTAGACACATGTTAATTATAATACTATACGTAGATTAATTAATATGGAATGTTTGCCAAAATGTGAGATTAACTCTAATCATAAATGTGAAATTTATGCATGAGGCAAAACTTAGAAAATCTTCTTTAAATCAATCAAAGAAGTACGTAACCTCTCAATTAATACATACCGATATTTGTGATTTAAAGTATATACAAACAAGAGGAGGTAAGAAATACTTTATCACTTTTATAGATGATCAGACAAGATATTGTTATGTTTACTTATTGAGAAGTAAAGATGAGGCTTTGGAAATGTTTAAACATTACAAAAATGAGGTTGAAAATCAACTTGATAAAAAGATCAAGATAGTTAGAAGTGATAGAGGTGGGAATATGAATTTCCATTTGTTGAAATTTGTTCACAACATGGTATAATACACCAAACAATCGCACCTTATTCACCACAACAAAATGGTGTTGCGTAGAAAGAAAGAATAAAACTTTAAAAAGAAATGATGAATGCATTGTTATTAAGTTCTGGGCTACCTCGGAATTTGTGGGGGAAGCAATTCTTTCAGCAAATTATATTCTCAACCGAATACCTCAAAAGAAGTCTAATGTTACACCCTATGAATTATGGAAAGGACGTAAGTCGCCTTATAAACACTTAAAAGTGTGGGGGTGTTTAGCAAAAGTAATGGTTCCTCCACCCAAAAAAGGTGAAAATAGGACCAAAAACAATAGATCAGATATTCATAAAGTTATGCTAATAATAAGAAGGTATATAGATTTTTGGTTAATAAATCAAAATAGAGGAAATACATGAAAATATGATTATTGAGTCAAAAGATGCTGAATTCTTTGAAACAGTATTTCCTAATAAAAAGGAACAAGAGCCAAGTTCTAATGAACAAGAAACAAGTTCAAATAAAAGAACTTATGATGCTGTTAATGACAGTAATCATGGTTTAGAAGATATTGATGAACCTAGACGTAGTAAACGTGCTAGAACATCAAAATCTTTTGGTCCGGATTTTCTAACCTATTTGTTAGAAAATGAGCCTCAAACCTATAAAGAAGTAATATCGAGTCCTGAAGCTCCATATTGGAAAGAGGCTATAAATAGTGAAGTAGAATCCATTTTGCATAATCATACGTGGGAATTAGTAGATCTCCCACCAGGCTCTAAACCTCTTGGATATAAGTGGATATTCAAGAAGAAAATGAAAGCAGATGGATCTATAGACAAATATAAAGCAAGACTTGTAATCAAAGGATACAGGGCAAAAGGAGGGTTTAGATTATTTTGAACTTATTCTCCTGTGACAAGAATATCCTCAATTAGGATGTTAATAGCCATAATAGCCATCAGCACCTATATATAATTTAGAAATACATCAAATGGATGTAAAAACAACTTTCTTAAATGGAGATTTAGAAGAAGAAATCTACATGGAACAACCGTAAGGATTTATTGTTCCAGACAAGAAAAGAAAGTTTGTTTACTTGTAAAATCTCTTTATGGATTAAAACAAGCACCTAAAATAATGGCATGAAAAATTTGATAATGCAATGTTATCAAATGGTTTCAAAATAAATGAGTGTGACAAATGTGTGTATGTCAAGGACACTAAGAATGGGTATGTTATTATTTGTCTTTATGTAGATGATATGCTCATTATGGGTAGTAATAATGAAATCATTAAAACTACTAAAAGAATGTTAAATAATATGTTTGACATGAAAGACATGGGTGTTGCCGATGTAATATTAGGAATTAAAATTTCTAAAACATCGAATGGATTAGTGTTATCACAATCACACTATATTGAGAAAATACTCAGGAAATTCAATCAATATGATTGCAATCCTGCGGGAACACCCCAGAGATATAAATCTACACTTGTCTAAAAATAAAGGAGAGAGCATATCACAACCTCGAGTATGCAAAAATAATTGGAAGCCTTATGTACTTAATGAATTGTACACGCCCCGACATAAGACAAGTCATCAATAAATTGAGTAGATTTACAAGCAATCCAGACAAAATCACCGAAAGCGATTATAAGAGTTTTAAGGTATTTAAAATACACTCAAAATTTTGATTGCACTACTCAAGATATCCAAAGAAGATTTCAAGGATACCGTGATGCTAATTGATATCGATATACAAAAGACTCTAAATCCACAAGTGGTTTTGTGTTTACACTAGGTGGAGGAGCAAAGATCATGGAAATCTTTCTAAACAAACATATGCATTGCTCGATCAACGATGGAATCTGAGTTTATTGCATCGATAAGGCCGAGAAGAAGTCGAATGGCTTCAGTAATTTTTAGAAGATATTCCTATGTGGCCTAAACCTGTGTCGCCTATTTTTGTATCCATCAGATAGTCAATCAAAGAATTGAAGGGCACAGAGTCACATGATAAATGGTAAGTCTAGACATATTCGTCGTAAACACAATACCATAAAACAATTGCTCTCTAACGACATTATGTCTATTGAATACATAAAGTCAAAAGAAAATATAGCGGATCCGTTAACTAAAGGTTTGATTAGAGAGCAAGTAAAAATAACTTCGAGGGGAATGAGTTTAAAGCCTATAAACAAGGATCGTCATGATGGAAACCCAACCTAGTTGACTGGAGATCCCAAGATCTAGGTTCAAAGGGACAACTAAATTGTGAATGATTCAACCAAATCACTATGAAGAAATTAATTTCTTCCGCTTCATTCCTATGATACGAGATAATGATACCGCAATGCATATATGTGATAAGCTATGCTTTTAATGATTCTTAAATCTTGATAAACATGTGGAGTACGGCAGATACTCTTATTAAGAATCACCCATGTGAGTGTGAACTGGGCCAATTCTATGAGAAGGATAAGGCTATACTTCTCTAAAGCACTCATAAATCCGGGATTGTTCAGGGCCAAAATGAACAAAATCATGAGAACCAAATAATGTCTAGAAAGATTCTGTGTGAATTACTATTATCTCGATTTACACAAACGATTGGATAGTTCAAGACATCACGTTCACTGGACAACCAGTAAACCCGATAGTTTTTCACAAGGAAGGTTCAAAGCCAAAAGCTACCTCTCTCGACATATGATGATTTCTAATTTTGTCTCTCTCTCGTAGTCTCGCATAATATTTGCATAAGGTCAAGTAAATAATATCATTCATGGGGGGATTGTTGAATTTGAGCCTAAATTAATATAGGTGTCATTAATTATTTTTAATGATTCCATATATTAATGTGTTCTACTCCATGAGTAGATTAAATTAAGTATTTGGAAGCTCAAATCCATGGAGTAATGAATGAGATATTAACTCCCAAAGATCATGATAAAAATAAAAGATAATAAATACATGTGGAAAAACCAAGTCCCACATAAAGTTAGAATTAAATATTTTATATGTTTATATACAAGAAAGTGCTTTGGGTTTGGGGCCCCAAGGGCACCCCACTTTTGTGGAAGGGAGAGGACCTAGCCAAGGCTAGGTTCGAACTCCACGCGTCATGCCGCCATCATTTGGCTCGGCTCTGCCAGCGCTCACCGCGTGCAACGAGGCACGTGGGTCGGGTCCGGTCCTCAGATATAATTTTTTAGACAAAATTTATTTAAATTTTATTTATTTAATTCTATTATTTATTATATTATCAAAAGTGTGTAGTTTTGAGAAGCGGTATTATCAAAACTGTGTCGTTTTGAGGAAGTGGTATCTGTAAGGTTGAACGGGCGGCCCTAAACTACGTCGTTTTTGTCGCGCCTTTTCTTATAGGCCTAAAACTACGTTGTTTTGGTTCTGCTAACACTTAAACTATGTCATTTTAATAAACCGAATAGATGCGCCTATTCTGTAAATGGTCAAAACTACGTCGTTTTGACCAACAGATACAAATAATACCTTTTTAAGAGGCACCCCATGCCTTTTCAGGGGTGAGATGCCCATCCAAAGGGTCACCAACCCTCCTATAAATAGATAGGAGGGGCAGCCTTCATTTTCATCCATTCTTTCAAGCATTTAAGCATATAAAGCATTTATTTCTTCATTAGTTTCTTTAAGTTTATTTGGAGAGAGTCAGAGCATTTCTTTTGGTTTGAGGTATATACTTTTAGAAGTCTTTGCTAAAAGTATACTGGTGTCAGATCCTCGGGAGACAAGTGCTATCAACTCTAAGCACCATACGGAGGGCATAATTGTTTTAAGGACATATTACTAAGTACTAGCCTTGACAAATATTTTCTACAATTCTAATTAATTGAGATAAGTAAATATATATATAATTTCCTTTCTAGTTAATTTACCTGGTTAATTTCAGTCTGCCAAGGTCTATGTGACTATCAGTCTGGATAAAACTAAATGAATTTTTTGAGGCACTTAATAACTTAATTAGGTAATTGTTAAATCTATAACAAAAATTATTATTTATATAACAAAAGTATCGTGGATGTATAGTGATAGTGAAAATCGTCATTATAGGATCTATAGCGACACTTTTATTATAAAAATAATAATTCCTGTTGTAAATTTAACAAATCTCCTTAATTAATGGGTGTATTTTTATATTTTAACGAGCTGATGGCTCAGAACACTAGATCAATTAAGGTGTTTAATAATGGATCAATTTGAAATAACTTTGTGTGTAAGACCCCAAAATTTTTTAAAATAAAAAGGAATTTCCTTTATTTATTATTTTAAAATAGTAAGGGTTGATTTGATTAATGTGGATAGTTAAGGGTTAAATACGCAAATATTTCAAAATAAGCAAGTGGTTATAAAATATTCATTTTTGTCGGGGAATATTCGTTTGGTCGTGGAATATTCGCATCGTCTTGGGAATATTCGTATTTACGACAAAGCAAATGCATGTGTATGGGCCCCATAACGGAAAGCGATTGGATGAGGAAAACGACAAAGTTTGGGTGGTTATAAATAACGGCGTAGTTGTTACCGTTAAGACTGTTGGAATACCCGGTGGTTAAAATACAGTAATACGCGTGGTTGCACAGTAGCACACGGTATTGCACAGTATTGTTGAATTATTGACTCGTACGTAAGATGGCACTACTCAATAATTTTCACAGTAGTTACTGTTCAATATTTTATTTTATTGATTCAATAATTGCTGCGTTGGTATTTTATATTATTGCTGTTTCAATAATTGTCACTGCACAGTATTTCCCATTATCAGATCAATAATTCATATTATTTGAATAATATTATTAGATAACATTATTGGCAATGTCTAGAAAGTTCTGTCTAAGGAGAGGTTTGGTCACCTAATTGCAAGCCAAAGAAGAGAGATCCTTATCGAAAGCCCCTCTTCCGGGAATGTACTGGTCATCATAAATGTGATTCTCGTAATATTATTTGTGAATAATTAATTATTGATTCATATGATAAAGAAATATTTATTTTATGTGGATATAAATGATGGATTTATTTATGTGGTTATTAATGAAGAAATTATTGCTGAGATGTTTTATTTTGTCGGATTGGAGGTATTAAAAGATCAAATCGGTGTTATTACAGCTTTATTGTGTGAGTTATAATATTTAATCCGACCGTTGGATCGTTGTAATTTTTGGATATGTTATACATATATAAGTTGAGTATATGTCTACAAATTTTGAACCGTTAAAAATGAACGAATGATTTGTTATAAATTTTAAGAGGTGTCTGATTCGGAAATTAGGTTTATAATTAATTTTGGTGGAAAATTCTAGAATTGAGTGGGCCCCACTTGTGGTTGGTGAAGAAATGTGCTGAATTTTATTTCAAATGTGGTGGGTGGCAATAGTAGCGAGTAAAGCCATCGTGCAAAGTGAAGTCAAGTCCGCCTTGGTACGGCTAACATTTTCCTATAAATAGAGGGCTAAGTTAGAATTGAAAATCACACCGTAAACAAAGTTTTCTCTTCTCTCTCTATATTATTGAGTATTTTGTGAGTATTTAGATACTTTGAGAGTTCTTGTTCAAAGATAAGTTTCATTCAAAGATCACTTCCGACCTTTCCTTCCGGTCTTGATTCTTTGAGGTAAGGGATATTATTTTTTTCAGAATGATATTATTTCTTCAATATCATTATGTTGAAATATCGATCCAAGTTTTTATCAAATTTGGAACTTTTTCATGCCTGGTTACTATTCATGAGTTACTATTCACGAAGTTACTATTCATGAGTTACTATTCACGAAGTTACTATTCACGAGTACTATTCATGAAGCGTGAAAATATTTTTTGTGGAATTTCTATCTTTTGGTGCCGAGTTACTATTCACGATATCTGAGACTATTCACGATACTCTGAGACTATTCACGATACTCACGGTTATTCAATTAAAAATGAAATTTCTTCTTTTCGTCTAAAATATCTATTCTGGATACTAGCTTTGATTGTATCCATGTTTTGATCATTCTTGAATTTACACCACTATGATTATTTTTTTGAGGTATTTTTGACGTGGATAAAACCAAGTATGAATCCTTAATCCTTAATCCTTGTCATTTTGTTTCAATCGGATTCGCTTCTTTAAAAATATTTTTCATCATCCTCGGTCCTTAAATGATGATATTATTGAATATCTTTGGCCAGTAGTGCAAAAGATGAGCAGTGTGTTTAAATGAACATGACCGATCGATGAATATCTTTGGCCTTTAGTGCAAAGATGAACAGTGTTGAGATGAACATGGCCGATTGATGAATATCTTTGGCCTTTAGTGCAAAGATGAACAGTGTTTGAGATGAACACGACCGATTGATGAATATCTTTGGCTCAGTGCAAAAAGATGAATATTTGATTTGAGATGAATATTGATTGATGTTACAGGGATAAAATATTGATGATGGACCGTTAAATTCATAGATTATAGTAGATTTCATTCTCTACGTAACTCTTCTATGAATTATTATTTCACCGCGAATATTGATCCAAAACTTGTTGTCTATTGTATTCTATCGATTTTTTTCTCTCATTGGAGACTAACGATAATTTGTTGTATATTATCTTAGTCATAGTATTCTTTATTGGGCTAGTTGAGCTCACCCTTTTTCTGTTATTCCATTTTTCTTCTCGTGAGGCGAGAATGTAATGAGTACTAGTTCGGGTATGGAATGAAGGTTCTAGAGAGAGTTGTTTAGTAGTCCTCACCATTTTTGTAAAATAATGTATCAATAAATGTGATGGGGATTTATTTGAGTATAGATATTGTCTAAAAAATAATATTTGTATTTAAACTCACGCTTTCTTGTTGTAATAATAAAGTTGTAGTTGTTTCTGTACCATGTATTTGGCGACTCAGAATGGGTGTGGTGTATACCTATTTTGGGGGCGTCACATTGTGTGTATATTTTCTCATTTTAATCTTTTGAACTGTTTTAAAAAAGCATGTACTATAATATTATATGTAGTTTTATGTGAAATTTCGATCAATTTTACGTATAATTAATTAAGAAAATCATTCAGACAAAAAAATTAGCAAAATTTCCAAATAATATTATATGGGCTGAATGACACGTATATCCCTCTAAGTTATTACTCACATTTAAAGTCATTAATAAAATTCATTTTTTGTCAATTAAGTCCTTAAAATGATATTTTTTGTCGATTCCGTTTCTTTTACCTAATTTGACTATAACCCAACTCATTTTGACCAAATTTTGGCCTAACCTGACCCAGTTTGACCCGACAACAATTTCACTAATTTATTTTTTTTTAAAAAAAACTAAAAAGTTTTAATTTTTTTTAAAACAATTATTATTTTCAAAATAATATTGAAGAAAAAATATTGAAAATAATTATTATTTTATTTTTTAAATAATTATTATTTTCGGAAAAATATTAAAACTTTTATTTTTTAACAAATGAGTAAGTTTCATGAAATATAGATTCAAAAAATTAAGCTTAAAATTTTAATTTTTAATTATTTTATGAGAATTTACATGTTTTTAAAAGATAAAATTTCTAATTTTGTTTTATGAAAATAAAGTTTTTTTTTTACTTTTATTGAATCTATATTTTACTTAAACTTTACTCATTTTTATAAAAAAAATAAATTTTCTATTTTTAATTTAATTTGATTAAAAAATTGAATTAGTTTATTTATTTATTTACTATTATTTTAATCTTAATTTTTATTTTTAGTTTTTGTTTCTAAAATTTCTAATATTAAGAATACGTATAATAATAGTAAAGGCAAACTTTTTTTTTTTCTTCTGAAAAATAAAGTTTTTTACTCATTTTATGAAAAAATAAAAATTTTTAAAATTTTCCCTGAAAATGTGACGCCCCCAAAATAGGTATACATCACTTATTCTGAGTCGCCAAATACATGGTACAAAATACAAATACAATCTTTAATATACAACAAGAGCTGTGAGTTTTAATACAAATATTGTCTTCTAGACAATATCCACTCTCAGAATAAGTCTTCATTACATTTATTGTCACACTATTTAACAGAATAGTGAGGACTATTAATACTATCATCTGGACCGTCACTCCGTTCCCCGACTAGTCTCGGCTACGTTCTCATTTTCTGAAGAGAACAGTGAAAGAAAGGGTGAGCTCAACTAGCCCAATAAGAAATATTATGACTATGATAATGCAGAATAAATTATCATTAGTCTTCAACAATGTTAAAATGATAAAATACAATAGACATCAAGTTTAACTGCAGCGGAATAAGCAATCCATTAAAAGAGTCAAGTAGAGAATAAAATCTACTATCTTTTATGATTTAAAAGGTTTTTCATCACTTTTATCGCCGAGACTCACAATAAATAATCAACATCATCCCCGCAAGACTACTACCAGGATATTCATTAGTATCACGACCATAAATTATCCATGACTACTACCAAAGATATTCGTAGTATTCATCAATGGTCATGATCATGCCAACAACCGCCTATCAATGCACTACGGCCAATGAGGATTTTTACCACATCATTTGAACTTTACGGCCATGATTTTATCGAATAATCCCTGGTCATAATCATACCAAGTCCATCTATGCACAACAGGCCACAGATGACTTTCAACATAATATAATCATGAGGATGATGACAATGATATAAAAATTCAATAAAACAAATTCAAGAATTAATTTATCCAGAATTCAATAACGTCCAAATTGTCAACATGATACTACTTTGAAGAGTAAAATTCAAGAATGCTCAGAAGAATAATTCCATGAAAAGATACTGGATGAAGCGCAAATATCAAGGATATTCCACTAATTTCATGGAGTATAAAAGCCAAACTTTAACCAACTGAGTATAATAAAGAATGGAATAACAAAAGAAATCACCAGGCATGCGATAGACCGCACAGATAGGTTATTCCAACAAAATAATAAATAACGGAACTAGGTCATGCGTAAACGCACAGACAAGATATTCCAACATAATAATAAATAACGGAACTAGGTCAGGCAAAATTCGCACCGACAGGATGTTCCAACAGAATAATAAATAAAGGAACCAGGTCATGCGTAAACGCACAGACAGGATGTTCCAACAGAATAATAAATAATGGAATAACAGTATAATTTCACCATGTATGCGGTACTTCGCATAGACAGGTTATGTGAGACCCCGAATTTTATGAAATAAATGTTTTTAAATTTTCCATTTTGGTAAATAGTTAAATTGATAAAAGTTTAGAGTTAAGGGTAATATGTGAAATTTTTTGCTGCTGTATTTTATATGGCATTGTAACAATTTCAGTTTGGATACTGTCTACGAGATAATATTGTATTAAAACTCACAGCTTAACTATGGTCGTATTCTATACGACAATTCAACAGTTGTATACATGAAGTTTGTATTTGATTTTTATAGTGTGATATTTGGCGACTCAGAATGGGTCGTGTATACCTATTTTGGGGGCGTCACAAATGGTATCAGAGCTTAGGGATATGGTCGCTGGCGGAGATAAGAGTCTAGAACTAGGAGGGGAGAGACAAGTTATATACTTCGCTAGTGTGTGACTTACCTAAGCTAAAATTGTTTACTTGATAAGTTGACAAATTGTGATATGTCGATTAACCTTTGTTTTGAAACTATATTCTAGAATGATATCTAAAATACAGGAGATGAGAAATGGGAAAATTATGATAGCAAGGAAATTACCGGGAAGGTACAATCTGAAAAGAAAGCAAGGTATTCTCATCTCTTCGAATATCAGGTATGTACATAAATTTCGAGACCGAAATTTCATAAGGAGGGGAGATTGTGAGATCCCGAATTTTATGAAATAAAAGTATTCAATTTTTCTATTTTGGTAAATAGTTAAATTGAAAAAAAGTTTAAAGTTAAGGGTAATATATGAAAATTTTTGCTGCTGTATTTTATATGCCATTGTAACAATTTGAGTTTGGATACTGTCTACGAGACAATATTGTATTAAAACTCACAGCTTAATTGTGGTCGTATTCTATACTGACGACTCAACAACAGATACATGAAGTTTGTATTTGATTTTTATAGTGTGATATCTGGGGACTCAGAATGAGTCGTGTATACCTATTTTGGGGGCATCACAGGTTATTCCAACATAATAATAAAGAATGGAATAACAGAAGTTCTCTTCATGAATACGAAAGAAATAATACCCCTTACCTTAGAAGAAACTGGATATAGGAGTAGTGAAGTAGCAGAATATTTTTCTTCTTTCTCTCTATAATTTCTCTCTCTAGAGTTTCAGTGAATTCGTAAGAAATAATGAAGGAATGAGTTTCTATTTATAGGAGAATGGACTGAATAGTAACTAATTCATGAACGGTCCAGATTAATTTACTTTTAAACGGACGGTCGATATTGATTTACTATGCAGTATTAATAAAATATTCTAATAAAATAAACGTCTAAATTGTCAACATGATACTGCTTTGTAGAGTAAAATTCAAGAATGCTCAGAAGAATAATTCCATGAAAAGATACTGGATGAAGCGCAAATATCAAGGATATTCCACTAATTTCATGGAGTATAAAAGCCAAAACTTTAACCAACCGAGTATAATAAAGAATGGAATAACAAAAGAAATCACCGTGCATCGATAGATCGCATGCATGACGGAGTTATTTCAATGTAATAATAAATAACGGAACCAATCAAATGCGTAAATGCACGCATGTGATATTCAAATGTAATAATAAATAACGGAACCGTGTCCCATGAAATTGTCATCGGCGTGATGTTCCAACAGAATAATAAATAACGGAACGAATTCACGCGTAAGCGCATGTACATGATGTTCCAATAGAATAATAAATAATGGAATAACGGTAGAATTTCACCATGTATGCGCGTGATTGCTTGCATGAAAGTTATCCCAACATAATAATAAAGAATGGAATAACAAAAGTTTTCTTCATGAATACGAAAGAAATAATACCCCTTACCTTAGAAGAAACTGGATATAGGAGTAGTGAAGTAGCAGAATACTTTTCTTCTTTCTCTATAGTTTCTCTCTAGAGTTTAAGTGAATTAAGTAAGAAATAATGAAGGAATGAGCTTCTATTTATCGGAGAATGGACTAAATAGTAACTAATTCATAAACGGTCCAGATTGATTTACTTTTAAACGGACGATCCATATTGATTTACTATGCAAGATTAATAAAATATTCTAATAAAATATAATATATTCTATTTATGGTCTAATAAAACAAATAACTTTATAAAAGTATTTTGTTTTATATAAAAAAGATTTTACTATGCAAACACTATGTATAATAAAATATAATATATTCTAATTATTGTCTAATAAAACAAATAACTTTATAAAAGTATTCTATTTTATATAAAAAAATTTACTATGCAAACATTATGCTTAATAAAATATAATATATTCTAATTATTGTCTAATAAAACAAATAACTTTATAAAAGTATTCTGCTTTTATATAAAAAGATTTTACTATGCAAAACACTATGCAAAAGATGATGCAAACACTATGCATAATAAAATATATTATATTCTAATTATTGTCTAATAAAACAAATAAATTTATAAAAGTATTCTGCTTTTATATAAAAAGATTTTACAATGCAAACACTATGCATAATAAAATATAATATATTCTAATTATTGTCTAATAAAACAAATAACTTTATAAAAGTATTCTGCTTTTATATAAAAAGATTTTACTATGCAAAACACTATGAAATAATAGAATATAATATATTCTAATTATTATCTAATAAAACAAATAACTTTATAAAAGTATTATGTTTTATATAAATTTTTTCTGCTTTTATTACATTAATAATACTAATAAAACAATATATATATATATATATATATATATATATATATATATATATATAAAACTTCCGTGACTTCATAAAAAGACACCTGAATATATCTAACAACATTTATCATGATTATTATAATTCACAATATTAATCGACCAGGTCGTTCCTAGAAAAGAGTGGACTTTCTAAAGGATTTCTCCCTATTGGCGGCAATTAGGTAACCAAACCTCTCTTTGGCAAAACTTCTAGACATCGTTAATATTATAAATAATAATATTAATAACTCTGTCATCTCAATTATTGATTTAATAATATATAAAATATCGACAATAATTGAATCAAATAACGTGAGATACTATGCAACAATTACTGAAGCAATAATTGAACAAAATTGAGTGACTTAATTCTCACATAAGCATCAATAATCAATACAAAGTTGTCTTACTTATGCAACCACGCCAGATTATTGTGCTTTTTTACTACCGAGTAGTTCAACAGCTTTTAACCGTAAAACTTCCACCGTTATTTTCATAAAAATATTTTTGTCGCTTTCTCATCCGACAATAATTCCGCTAGGGGTCCACCAATGATTATGTCGTTGTCATTTAATATTCCCCGTTAAAACGAATATTCCCTACCAATCGAATATTATATAACAACTTCACATTTTTTAAAAATTTATAAATATTACCCACAACTATAACATTATATCAAATTCATTCCATAATATTTAAAAATGATATTTATAGAAAAATCATCTTTATTAAAAAGTTGGGGTCTTACATTTTGCTGAAACAGAAAATTAAAAAAACATTATAATTGTTTTACAATTTGCAAAAATCAAGATCTGGAAAGGTACTAATAGAAGTTTGTATGAAAAATATCTAATACGTGTTTATATGTTTATTAACTATGCAACATTTTGCCATTACATAGGTACACCAGCTTTGTCCAACTCAATGTTCGGTTCGAGACTTCTTATAAATGCATACATCCCTGAGGTTATTAGTTTTAAAAATAGGTATACTGTGTTTTGTTTTGAACCCCTTATTAAAATCTTTTATTACTACAAAATAAAAGTAAACTTTAACTACAATCACTGTTGTCTATCAGCATTTGTGATGCCAATTCTGGTAAATCTACAATATCTCATTTATCCAGCCATAGCGCATTATCTATTACAGATGAATTCCTTCAAATCTGTGATAGGAAAACTCTTGAAGAAATACGTGATGCAACAAAGGTAAAACAATTTTTAAAACACCTTACTTCTTGCACAACATTAACTAATATTCTGTTGCTCATTTTTATTTTGACACTGTAGGAGTCATCATGTGTGGTACTTGCTACTATTCTATGTATACAAACCAAATATAATTGGTTTTATAATTCTTGCAAAAAATGTCGAAAAAAAATAAAACCAGACATCGGAAAATATTGGTGTGATAAATGCTTTGACCATGTTAATTCTGCGACACCGAGGTATTGTGATACAGTATTTTGTTATACGTTATATCTTCCTTATGTTTATAATTTGTTCAATTCTATAATATTATCAAAATTTGAAAATATAACTTTTAATTGTAGATTTAAAGTACAAGTTAAAGTAATGAATGATACGTCCAGTGCATCTTTTGTTCTATTTGATCGTGAAGCCCAACACATCATAGGAAAGTCAGGTTATGAATTGAGGGAACAATTGATTAAGGTAATATTAAATAACTCCAAGAACCTGTTGTTAACCTTGTGTACGTAACTGTTGTTAATTCATGTTTTTTAAATGCATTAGGATGGAGACTCTGATTGTTTTCCAGATGAACTCAATATATTGTTGCAAAAGAGGTTCCTTTTTAAAATACAGATATCATCTTATAATTTGAAGGCAAATTATGCAACATACACAGTTGCTAGGATGACTAACGATGAAAAAATAATTGAATCCTACACGAGTATATGTGATGAGCCTCAGGTAATATCATTTGGTTGATGTTGAATCCTACAATAAATTTGTTTATACATATGGAAAAAAAATTGAATCTTACACAAGTTTAATTCTGTTACAACAGTCTATACAGGGTGAGTCAATGCTCGATGTTAACAACTGTGTCACACCTATAAGCAAAAGGCATATACATTCAATCATCGATGATGATGTACAAGGATCTCAGTCAACTAATGTTGAAATGTCAACCAACAAAATGCAAAAGAAGATCAAAATCGAGAAAGATGACAACTTTACTGCTTCAAATTAATTTCATTCAACATCTCATTTTACTACGTAACTTGGTTGTTTTAAATATTAGAAACTTCTAAATAGATTTAGTTCGATTATCTTTGAGTTTCAAATTTCGATTATTTGGATTAATTTGGATTATTTGGATGTTTTGTGTGACATGTATTTGGATTATTTGGATTATACATTTTCTGTGTGACATGTATGTCCTTTGAACATGTCATTTTTTCCCTTTTTTATTAACTGAAATGCAAGAATGAGATTTAGTTTCAGACACATTCTACTCAAAACGGAACTCTTTCTGGCTCAAAATATTCTAATTCGGACGTGAGTAGTTGCTATATGTCATATCATTTAGGACGTGACCCTCTTAATTATTTCCTTTAACTCTTTTTTAACTTTGGTTTCAGGTTCTTGAAAGTATCACTATTAATAATACCTCCAATGCTTTGAAGTCCTCTAAAAAGATAAATTTTTTGTATATTGAGTTTCAATGATTGATTTATATCTTTAAAATGACAAAAAAGTAGTAATTAATCTTTTCATATTGTTATGTTGGAAGTATTATTGATGGAGCAGGGAAGTATTATGGATGGAGCAGTGATTGTACGTCTGATTCCTATCTGTCCAGTTTATGTGCTAATATCCAATGATGTATTTGTGTGTTCATATTCAATGCAGTAATTGAAGATAATAACAGGTAGGCTACAGGTATGTTACACCCTTTTACTATGTTATCTGTATACTAATATTCTGAGTATGTGACTCATATACATTAATTATTTATTTACTAGCTTCGATTCCTGGGTCAAGTTGAATTTAGTTCACCTCAGCATTCAGCAATATTATTTAATTGAGTTCAAAACTACCTCTGTTAGGAAAGACATTTCAAGAGTATTCTTCAAACTGAGAAATCTAAGAGAAAAATGGCACTTGCTTTTGCAACGATATTTTTTCTTCTTCTTAAAGCATCCATTCTATGTTCACTAACAATATACTCTTTTGTACCAAAAATTTGTTTAGAATAACTTCGAGTTTTCTTTTCCTCATGTTTTTTGTAATACCTGCAGCACAATAATGGTCAAGTCATTTTTGAGCTTTGGAGAGAAGCTCAAGCTTACAGAGATATCCAGCTGATGCCTTTTGTTGACTACTACAGCTTGCTCAGTTTAAAAACAATTGTGATTTGCATTATGGGGGTATGTGGATACAAGTTTTTTCCTATAAAAAAATTTCTGGTATTCAGTCCTACATATACCTCGGCAAACTTAGGATGATACTAACTTTGGATGCTGTAAACATTCTTATACAAGTCTCATAACCTAACACAAGGCATTTACTGATTGCCTTCTTAAACTAACTTTGGATGCCTTAAAACATTTTTATATACTCATATTAGATGTTTGTGCTGTTGAGCTTCCTAGAAGAAGGTTCCTTGTGAATTTTATTTATAAGATTGTAAACAAGTCAAATTATATTTAAACATAATCTATTTTTGATATCTTTTCATATTCAATATGCCGCAATGCGCGGATTTCCAAGCATTATGAAGAAAAAAATCTAGAACATAAAGGAGTTCGCGGGCAGCCACAGTGGTGATGAGATATATATAATGCTCAATAAATGTAATATGGATCCCAACAAGACCACCCAAAAGCTCCTTCTCTACTCATGATGTAATTTCAAAGTTGGTATATTTTTTTTAAAATAACACTGATGTAATTTGATGGGTTTAACTGAAATTGGAGGACTTATCATGTGATCTGTGATTATGTAGTTGAATGGCAAGTAGATGATATGTGAGGCAGCTACTTTGTGCAAATAACTTATAGCATATCAGTTGCTTTAGAAAATGTCATATACTAATATAACCAAAGCTTTATCACTTGCAGATCTGCAAACCTACATATACTGCTTTTTTAAAAGTGTTTTTGCTTATGTTATCTCATTTGTTCTACAGGCAGTGATGAAATCAACTCGGCGACAACTGAAAGAGGAGCTTCTGCAAGAAGTCATAACAAGGCTTGATGATTTGCGGTCATACACCCTCCTCAGTCGACAACATTTTCTCCTGTGATGTATAAAATGGCTCTAATAATCAACAAGTACGTACGCCAGCGGCCATTGGTTTTCATACAAGCTGCTGCTTGTCCTTATTTATTCAAATTATAAATTAAATAATTAAGACCCGCTTGAACATGTTCCTATTCAATTTCTTATACAGGTGGTGAAAGAAGTAACATTTCTTACTTGAGTATGTGGAACTGATCCTTTCTGCAGAATGGATTACTTCCTAAGGCAGTTAGAGTCCATTGGGTTCTCTGGAGTACAAAATTGACCAACCGTTGGGCTCTTTGATTGTAATTTTAGACAAATTCTGGAAGAAAAGGGAATGGGATATAAGTAAGTCTTGAAAACTAGCCACTGTTTTAATCAGATCTTATAGATATTGCTCCTTTAAATTAATGGATGTTTCTTTCCTTTTTTCATGTATTCAGCTTGGAGGTTGAGATGATTGGCAAAGCTCATAAAATGGGTTTATTGACGACCCATTACGCTTTCAATGAAGATAAATCTGATTCAATGGCAAAAGCTGGGGCTGCTGTCATAGTAGCTCATATGGGTCTAACGACATTTGGATCAGTTGGTGCAAAAACGGCGGTTATGGCTAGAAAGGGTTGTCCCTTTTTCCAATGTATAATTTCAACTTAATAAAAAGTACCATAGTTGAGCCTCTACTGTGATTTTGTTAACTGCGGTTATGGCTAGAAAGGTTCCAACTGTTTTATTGAATTGTAGTTTTGCCTATTATATGTGCTCCTTGCTTATCTGAGAACATAGATCTGAAAATAAAAACTGATTATTTTACTTTAGCTGGTGAAAAATTAAGAATGTAATTTTTTCTCCTGAGCAAAGCTGTCATTTTTGTAATGCATTGGGGGACTGAAACATTTTACCAATTTTCTTAACAACAAATTTTTTTCAGGGGCAATGAAGTGTCTATTGAATGGGGTCCTCCAGCAGAATGAAACTGTATGCATGAATTTGTTTAAATGCGCATATCCCAAGTGTTCAGAACATTGGTTCCCAATTCATGGTGTTTGATTGGATAATGAAGACCCCAACTTTTATGAATAAAGATGAATTTCTATAATTATCATTTTTGAATATTATGGAATGAATTTGATATAATGTTATAGTTAGGTAATATTTATAAATTTTGCAAAGTACGCAAGTTGTTATATAATATTCGATTGGTCAGGGAATATTCGCTTTAACAGGAAATATTCAGATTTAACGAAAACAATCATCAGGTGGACCCCAATAAATCTAATTATTGTTTTGATTGAGAAAACGACGAAAAAATATTTTTTATGAAAATAACGGCGAAAGTTTTATCGTTAATCGTCAAACACCCTTGTTAAAAGTACAAAATATATACGCGGTTGCATAAGAAGCACACTTTGATATTGATTATCGATGCTTACGTGAGAAGTCACTCATTTTGTTCAATTATTGCTTCAAGAATTGTCAGATAAGATCTCACGTTAATCGATTCAATTATTGTCGATATTTTTATATATTATTAAATCAATAATTGAGACGACAGTTATTATTAATATTATTATTTGTAATATTAACGATGTCTAGTAAGTTCTCGCCAAGGAGAGGTTTGGTCACCTAATCATGCTACAATAGGAGAGAAATCCTTATCGAAAGCCCCTCTTTTTCGGGAACGACCTCGTCGATTAATAATTGTGAATTATAATAATGATGATGAAGTTTTGTTTTATTAAGATTATTAATGTAATAAAATAAAATTTTTATATAAAAAATAAAATACTTTTATAAAGTTATTCGCTTTATTAGACTATAAATATATATATATTATATTATATTATATAATATTTTAGCATAGTAAAATCTTTTATATAAAATGTAATACTTTTATAAAGTTATTCGCTTTATTAGATATATAAATAGAATATATATATATTTTATTATGCATAAATATTATATAAGGTACAGATATATAATTATATATAGTAAAATCTTTTTATATAAAATGTAATACTTTTATAAAGTTATTCGCTTTATTAGATTATAAATAATAATATATATATATATTTTATTTAAAAGATTTTGTTTTATTAGAATATTTTATAAGTAAACCAATCTGACCGTCTCATTAAAAGTAAATCAATCAATCTGACCGCTCAGAATTTAGTTACATTATTCATTCCATTCTCCTATAAATAAAGCTCATTCCTTCATTATTTCTTACGAATTCACTTTAAACTCTAGAGAGAGAAACTATAGAGAGAAAGAAGAAAAGTATTCTACTACTTCACTACTCCTATATCCAAGTTTGTTTCTAAGGTAAGGGTATTATTTCTTTCAGATTCATGAAGAGAACTTCTTCATTATTCCATTTTTTTTTATTATTCTTTGAATAACCTCAGATACGCTGGCCTACCCTATACTTGGTGAAATTCTTCCGTTATTCCATTCTTTATCATTATGTTGAATAACCTCGCCTATGCCAAGTACCGCATACATGGTGAAATTCTTCTCGTTATTCCATTCTTTATTATTCTCGTTGAAACATCCTCGTCTGCGCTTTTACGCACGCACGACCGGTTCCGTTATTTATTATTCTGTTGAACATCCTCGCTTGCATGCGCTTTCACCGACCGGTTCCGTTATTTATTTATTATTCTCGCTTGAATATCCCGTCTCGGTGCTTACGCATTACGACGGTTCCGTTATTTATTATTCTTCGCTTGAATAACCCGTCTGCATGGGCCTATCGCATGCCCGGTGATTTCTTTTGTTATTCCATTCTTTATTATACTCAAATTGTTAAAGTTTTGACTTTCTATACTCCATGAAATTAGTGGAATATCCTCGATATTTGCGCTTCATCCAAAGATCTTTTCATGGAAATATTCTTCCGAGCATTCTTGAATTTTACTCTACAAAGAAGTATCATGTCGACAATTTGACGTTATTAGTTCCTCGGATAAATTAATTTTGAACTTGTTTTATCAATTTTATATCATTGTCATCATCCTCATGTTTATATTATGTTGAAAGTCATCCGTGGCCTCAGTAGTGTATGATGGACTTGGTATGATATTACGACCAGTGGATTATTCGGTAATCATGACCGTAATGTTACAAATGATGTGGTAAAAGTCCTCATCGTCCGTGAGTGCATCGATGGACAATTGTTGGCATGATCATGACCATCATGATGAATACACGAATATCCTCGCCCGTAGTGCATGGATAATTTGTGGTCGTGATACTAATGAATATCCTCGTCAGAAGTGTGGATGATGATGTGATTATTTATTGTCGAGTCCCAAATGATAAAAGTGATGAAAAACCTTTAAATCATAAAAGATAGTAGATTTTATTCTCTACTTGACTTTTTTAATGGATCGCTTGTTCACCGCAGCTTAAACTTGATGTTTGTTATATTTTATCGCTTAACATCGTCAAGGCTAACGATAATTTATTCTCGCATTATCTTAGTCATAATATTTCATCGGGCTAGTTGAGCTCACCTTTTTACTTTCATTGTTCTCTTCTTCAAAATGAGAACGAAGTAGCAGTGACTAGCTCGGGAACCTGAGTGACGGTCCGTATATAAGATTAGTAGTCCCTCACTATTCTATAAAATAAAGTGTGATAATAAATGTAATGAGGACTCAATTGAGTGTGGATATATGCCTAGATGACAATATTTGTATTAAAACTCACAAATTTATGTTTTGTCGTATTTTACACGATCGTTGTATAATTAAGTTGTATTTGAATTTTGTACCATGTATTTGGCGCACTCAAGATGGGTGATGTATACCTATTTTGGGGGCGCCACAACAGGTATCAAAGCTTAGGATATGATCCCCGGCTAAGATGTGAGACAAGAACTAGGAGGGGAGAGACGGGAAATTCTTCACTAGTATGACCTACCTAAGTTTATTTGGTATTTAATTGGCTCACGTAGTAGTATAGGATAATATGTGATATGTTAATTAACCTTTGTTTTGTGGCAAGATTTGAAAATGACATCCGAGAATGTTGAGAATATCAATGGAGCACAGAGACCGCTGAGTCTCCACAGATCAATAATCGGATAATGTGCATCGTGAAGGCGATAATCCTCGTGCAAACAACAACACCGACTAAATGATGAACGATGGAATGTTCAGAGGCTTTATGCAATTCATGCAACATCGTGCAAGAGCGGCTCCTCGTCCAAAATGCAGTGGAAACACCGGCAACTCTCTGACGGCCACCGCTAAGCAGCTTCAAGGAACTGGGACCACCGGAGTTTTTTGAGAGCCAAAACCACTTAAGGCGAGACGTGGATAAAGCAGATCAACAAGATATTTGATGTCTCGGGATGCTCCGAGGAGCAAAAGGTTCCTTTGCCACCTTCATGTTATGTGCAGAGGCAGACATCGGTGGGAATCAGAAACATACTCAACCCGCCGCACCAAGATGACTTGGGAGAAGTTCCAAGAATTGTTCAACGACAAGTACTTTCCCGAAAGTATTCATCATACGAAAGAGGTAGAGTTCATCAAGTCGAGAGCAAAACAATACGACCGTGTCGCAAAGACGGGCCAAGTTTGCCGAAGTTGTCCCTGCTTTATGGCCCCATTTGGTTGATAATGAGGAGAGAATGACGCTAATGTTTCTAAGAGGTTTGAAACCCGAGATACGCCAATATCTTATCTCTCATAAACCGTGTTTGTATTCGATGTTGTTAATAGGGCTCAGCTTATTGAGCGCCGATAACGAGTCAACCCAACCAAAAGAGAGCAAAATTTAAAAATGATAATACTAGTGATAGCAAAGCATCGGCTAAGACAATAAGCGTGAGGGAATCAACATGCCGTAAATGGTAACCACTTTGGTGGTAATCATGGCCAAAATAATAAGAATGGACATTTCAAGAAGAGGAGATTCAACAATGATGGAAAGACGCCAAGACCAAAGACCATGTTTAAGGAAGGAGAACGACCACCTATCATATGCTTCAAATGCGAGGGGAGGGACACATCACCCAAACCGCGCGATGCCATCCAAAGCATGTTATAATTATGGAAGAGAAGGTCACCTAGCCCGATTTTGTCGCTCACCAAGACAAGTTCAATTAGATGGAGGCACCAAAGGACGCCCCCCCAAAAGTCAAAGCCAAGAGTAAAGGGAGAGCGCTGCTTTGTCGTGACCTCCCCCAAAAAGCAAGGAACCCAAACGAGGTCATCACGGTAAGCTTATCATAAACTCTAGCAAGTTTATACCTTATTTGATACCGCTTCTACCCATTCTTTTATTTCTCCTACTTGCGCCAACGCTTAAATTTGACTCGAGAAATTAGACTTTGACTTATCTCGTTGAAACTCCATCGGAGAAACCTTCATTACATCCACTCGCTTATAAGTCTTGTTTGGTTCAAATCGGCACTTCACATTACCCGTCGATCTTATTTCATTGAAAATACTTGCATTTGACGTAATTCTAGGATTGATCGTTAACTACTCATCATGCAAAAATTGATTATTTTCGTAAGGTCATTAGCTTTCATATTCCTAACCAACCTATTATGCTAATTCAAGCAACCAAACCATTAAAATCAATCACCGCTATCTCAAGCCATAAAGCTATTCGCTTATTGAAAAATGGATGTCAAGCTTTCTTAGCTCATGTCACGGATCTAAACAAAAATACGCCGCTTTTGAATGATATTTCTATTGTTAATAAATTTCCCGACGATTCCCCTCAAGAACTTCCCCGCCTACCCCCAGAAAGCGTGAAATTAATTTTTGTATCGACCTTTCAACCCTAGACAAAACCCATTTCCAAAGCCCCATATCGAATGGCTCCTATCAAACTTCGTGAGTTAAAGACCCAACCAGGAATTGTTAGACATCGGCTTTATTCGGCCCTAGACGCTCCTCGGGGTGCTCCTGCTCTATTCGTGAAGAAGAAAGATGGGAGTATGCGATTTGATTGATTATCGGAGTCAATCATGTCACCATCAAAAATAGATATCCATCGCCACGTATCGATGACCTGTTTGACCAAATGCAAGGCGCCAAATTTTTTCAAAGATCGATCTTCGCTCCGATATCACCAATTGAAGATTAGAACCGATGACATTCCAAAGACGGCTTTCGTAACCCTAGACGGCATTATGAATTCCTAGTCATGTCTTTTTTTGATCGACTAATGCTCCCGCCGCTTTCATGGATATGATGAACCGAGTATTCAAGGAATATTTGGATCACTTTGTGGTCGCCTTTATCGATGACATCCTTATTTATTCCAAAAGCCGTGAAGATCATGAGCAACACTTGAGGTCGATACTCCAAAAGCTTCGTGAATATAAGCTTTATGCCAAGTTAAAGAAATGCGAAGTTCGCTTTTGAGGAAGTAGCATTCCTTGGGCACGTGGTATCAAGTCATGGAATATCCGCTGACCCAAAGAAAGATCAAGCTATTCAAAGTCGAGCAACCTAAATCAAATGATCAAGTACGAGCTTTCTCGCTTAGCCGGTTATTATCTGAGATTCGTAGAAGGGTTTTCTCGAATCGCTACTCCATTAACTCAAATTGACTTTGAAAGATACAAAATTCGGTTGAACGAGGAATGTGAGAAGAGTTTTCAAGAACTCAAGAGAGACTCATTTCAAAGACTGCTCGACAATACCATCCGCCTCGAGGGATTTGTCATCTACAAAGATGCTTCGTGCAAAGGGTTAGGATGTGTTCTCATGCAACATGGGAAAGTCATAGCCTATGCCTCTCGACAACTCAAAGAATATGAGAGGAATTATCCTACTCATGATCTAGAGTCAAGGCAAATGTTGTTTTCGCACTTAAAATTTGGAGGCATTACTTGTATGGGGAGAAAGTGGAGATCTTTACGATCATAAAAGCCTCAAATATTTCTTCACTCAAAAGGAACTCAACATGCGACAAACGACGCTGGCTTTGAACTCATTGAAAGATTATGATCATACCATCCAATACCATCCTCGAAAAGCAAACGTGGTAGCCGACGATCGAGTAGTAAGATCATATGCGGCACGAAAAGCGATATTGTCAACGCAGAGGCCCATTTTGTAGATGACTTGCAAAGGATGGAGATAGAGATAAAGACCTGTGGGACCCACGTGATGATGGCGAATATACGAGTAGAACCGACTTTTAATCGATAAAGTTAAAGTCGCCAAGCTACGCACTGAGCCGATGCATATGAGGAAGAAAAAGTACAAGAAGGTGCTATGCCGAAGCAAGAATCGATGAAGAAGGAATACTTCGAGTCAACTCCAGACTTTGTGTTCCTAACGATCCCGAAAGTTAAAGTATAAAATCATGATGGAGGCGCACAACACACACCGCTTGCAATCCATCTCGGGAGTACCAAAATGTATCGCGATCTTCGACATACATTTTGGTGGGGCAATATGAAGAGAGAGAGATATTGTTTTTATCTCAAGGTGTTTAACTTGTCAACGAGTCAAGGCGGAGCATCAAGTACCAAAAGGTCCATCAGAACCACTTTGAAATTCCGTAATGGAAGTGGGAGCACATTACCATGGATTTCAAGCATCGGTCTTCCCAAGGTTTCTCAAGGCATAGATGCAATTTGGGTCATTGTTGATAGATCGACCAAGTCTCGCTTTCTTCTTACCAATACGAGAAACTTATACACTTGAACGCCTTGCTCAGATGTATATAAACGAGATTGTAAGATCGCATGGTATATGCCAAAGATCCATAGTTTCGATCGAGACCCAAGATTCACTTCACGATTTTGGGTTAGTTTACAAAAAGCTATGGGCACGGATTTACGATTTAGTTCGGCATATCATCCTCGATGATTTTACGGACAATCGAGAGAGGACTATTCAAACTCTTGAAGATTTATTAAGACTCGTGGTCCTCGACTTCAAGGGAAGTCGGGACAAGTTCTTACCATCGGTGGAGTTTTCCTACAACAACAAAGCTATCAAACAAAGTATCGCATGGCTCCATTCGAGGCGCTCAGATGGAAGAAAGTGTCGCTCTCCAAAGATGTCGGGATGAGGTGGGTGAAGCAACGTTGTTGGGACCGAGAGTTGGTACGTATGACTACTTAAAAAGTTTCAAACGATCCGACAACGATAAAAAAACCTCACAAGATCGACAAAAGAGTTATGCCGATCTTCATCGAAAGGACGGGAATTCGATATCGAGATCATGTGTTGTTACGTGTCGCTCCATGGAAAGGAGTTACGAGATTTGGAAAGAGAGGAAAGCTCAATCCTCGATTCATCGCCCATTTTTAATCCTCGATCGAGTAGGAATCAGAGCCTATGTACTCGCTTTTACCGCCAAGTATGTCTCGTGTTCATAACGCTTTTCATATATCCATGTTACGTAAATATGTGAAAGACCCAAACCACATTATCGAAGTTAGAACCGATTTAAATAAATAGCGGAAGATTTAACGTATGAAGAGGTTCCTGCTCAAATCTTGATAAGAAGGAACATATTCTACGCCCAAAGGTTATACCTCAAGTCAAAGTTTTATGGAGAAACCACGATGTCGAGGAAATGACCGGGAGTTAGAATCAAATGAAATCAAGGTATCCTTACCTCTTGACATATACCGTATACGCACCCTAATTTCGAGGGCAAAATTTCATAAGAAGGGAGATCAGAAGACCCCAACTTTTATGAATAAAGATGAATTTTCTATAATTATCATTTTTTTGATATTATGGAATGAATTTGATATAATGTTATAGTTGTGGGTAATATTTATAAATTTTGCAAAGTACGCAAGTTGTTATATAATATTCGATTGGCTCGGGAATATTCGCTTTAATAGTGAATATTCATACGACGAAGACAATCATCAGTGGACCCCACAACGGAATTATTGTTTGATCGAGAAAAAACGACAAAAATATTTTATGAAAATAACGCTAAGTTTTATCGTTAATCTGCTGAAACACCCTTGTTAAAAGTACAAAAAATACGCTGTGGTCGCATAAGAGCACACCAGATTTGATTATCGATGCTTACGTGAGAAGTCACCAATTTTGTTCAATTATTGCTTCAAAGAATTGTTGTATAAGATCTCACGTTATTTGATTCAATTATTGTCGATATTTTATATATTATTAAATCAATAATCGAGACGACAAAGTTATTAATATTATTATTTGCAATATTAACGATGTCTCAGAAGTTCTCAAGAGAGGTTTGGTCACCTAATCATGCGCCAATATGAGAAATCTTTATCGAAAGCCCCTCTTTCCCGGAACGACCTCGGTCGATTAATAATGTGAAATTATAATAATGATGATGAAGTTTTGTTTATTAGTATTATTAATGTAATAAAATGTAAAAGCTTTTTATATAAAATGTAATACTTTTATAAATTTAAAGTTATTTTTATTATATATATAAATAAATATATTATATTTCTATTATGCATATATTATTTTATATAGTAAAATTTTTTATATAAAAAATATAAAATTACTATATAAAGTTATTCATTTTATTAGACTATATATAATATATTATATTTTATTATGCATATATATTTTTGATATAATTATTGTATTATATATAAGTATTTTTGTAGATAGTAAATCTTTTTTATATAAAATGTAATACTTTTATAAAGTTATTCGCTTTATTAGATTATAAATATTATATATATATATATTTTATTTAAAAGATTTTAAAAGTAAAGATTTTGTTTTATTAGAATATTTTATAGTAAACCAATTTTTACCGTCCGCTTAAAAGTAAATCAATCTGGACCGCTTCATTAATTAGTTACTTATTCACCATTCTCCTATAAATAAGCTCATTCCTTCATTATTTCTTACTTATTCAATCAAACTCTAGAGAGAGAAACTATAGAGAGAAAGAAGAAAAATATTCTCGCTACTTCACTACTCCTATATCCAGCTTTTTTTAGGTAAGGTAAGGGTATTATTTCTTTCAGATTCATGAAGAGAACTTCATTATTCCATTTTTTTTATTCTCATTGAATAACCTCAGATACGCTATTTACCCTATACTTGGTGAAATTCTTCTCATTATTCCATTCTTTATCATTATGTTGAATAACTCGCCATGCCAAGTACCGCATACACGGTGAAATTCTTCTCGTTATTCCATTCTTTATTATTCTGTTGAATATCCTCTGCATGCTACGCATACGCGGTGACCGGTTATCCCGCTCCATTCTTTATTATTATTCTCGTTGAACATCCTCGCTCTGCAAGTAATTTTGCCTGACCGGTTCCGTTATTTATTATTCTGTTGAATATCCTCTGCTCGCGCTTACGCATTTACCGTTCCGTTCCGTTATTTATTATTCTATTGAATAACTCGTCTAAGCGGTCTATCGCATGCCCGGTGATTTCTTTTGTTATTCCATTCTTTATTATACTCAAATGGTTAAAGTTTTGACTTCTATACTCCATGAAATTAGTGGAATATCCTCGATATTTGCGCTTCATCCAAAGATCTTTTCATGAAAATATTCTTCCGAGCATTCTTGAATTTTACTCTACAAAAAGAAGTATCATGTCGATAATTTGGACGTTATTAGTTCCTCGGATAAATTAATTCTTGAAACTTGTTTTATCAATTCTTATATCATTGTCATCATCCTCATGTTTATATTATGTTGAAAGTCATCTGTGGCCCAGTAGTGCATGGATGGACTTGGTATGATTACGACCAGTGATTATTCGGCATAATCATGATCGTAATGTTACAAATGATGTGGTAAAAGTCCTCATCGTCCGTAGTGCATCGATGGATGGACAGCTTGTTGGCATGATCACGACTATCATCGATGAATACACGAATATCCTCGCCCGTAGTGCATGGATAATTTGTGGTCGTGATACTAATGAATATCCTCGTCGAGAGTGGATGATGATGTGATTATTTATTGTCGAGTCCCAAATGATAAAAGTGATGAAAACCCTTTAAATCATAAAAGATAGTAGATTTTATTCTCTACTTGACTTTTTTAATGGATCGCTTGTTCCACCAGCAGCTTAAACTTGATGTTTGTTATATTTTATCGCTTTAACATCATCAAGGCTAACGATAATTTATTCTCATTTATCTTAGTCATAATATTTCATCGGGCTAGTTGAGCTCACCTTTTTACTTTCATTGTTCTCTTCAAAAAAATGAGAACGTAGCAGGACTAGTTTGGGAACCGAGTGACTATCCGTATAATAATAGCATTAGTAGTCCTCACTATTCTATTAAATAGTGTGATAATAAATGTAATGAGGACTCAATTGAGTGTGATATTGTCTAGATGACAATATTTGTATTAAAACTCACAAAGATATGTTTTGTCGTATTTTACACGATCGTTGTATAATTAAGTTGTTTTTGTTTTTGGCGATTCATGTTAATGTTTATTTTTTAATAAAAATTAAAAAATACATATACAAAATATTATTGGATAAAAGGGGTTGATTCATATCCAATAGATCGTGACTGCTCATATTGCAAACCTTTAAAAGATATTAAATGTTTAACATTAATTTAATACGTCATCTTTTAAATTTAAAAGTCTAATTATATCTTTAATTTAAAAAAAAATTACTACTTTTATAAGTTAAACAAATTATATTAAATTAGTTAAAAAAAAAAAAATATTTTCAATCTTATGAAAATATTATTAATTTAAAAAATGTACAGTCAGCCAAATTCATATAGATGAGTAAATTTAGAGATGAGTTCGAAAAGAGGTTCAACCAAGGGCGAAAGATGAAAGCCGAAGTCCTCGAAGTCTTGGTCGCGTTCTTCAAATTCCGGTTTTCACTACCTTGTCAGTATAATTGCCCCGCTTTCTGAAGAACGGAAAGTATGATAAGCGTGTCGGTGCTGGATCTAGTCGCTATCTGTCCGCCATACTCGACTATCTCACTCTTGAGCTACTAACTTTTGATTTCTTTCTTTTGCATTTTTGTTGCTTTATTTTTATAGATTAATTTGGTATATTGTTTAGGATTTGGGGGAAAAGAGTTTTTATGCTTCGTATTGATTGGTTCTGAAATTTTTGAGATTGGGAATAACAGAGTTAATTATTATTATTATTATATGTTTGATTGAAGTGGGTTTCTTTACTTTCAATTAATGTTCACTTTGTTTGATAATTGGTTATTAGATCGACTGATCAAGCTCACTGTGTGTACGTTTTGTTATTCATTGCTTTATGAATATATGTTGTATCGTTGACCAATATTGCATTCATCCTTTTGCTTTGTGTTAATTTTTGAAATTCTGTTATTTTTCTAGCTATAATTGTGCTATGGATATAAGTTTTTTAAAGCACAAAGAACAGAAAATACAGTTCTGTTTATTGTTTATACTTTTTATTTACTCACTACAACAGTATAACCAAAAAGATGAAGACTGGTCACTCCAATATTAATGAAGGTCCAATGAGCAAAGCAAAAGCATTTTACACCATAAACACCTACAGAGGCGCATCTCTTTGATTCAATAGCTTCCTCTTTATATTAGATTTTTGCGAAGCCTAAATTATGATCCTAGTCATTAATAATGCTAAAGTTAAACATTTTTAAGACTTTCGAAATTGGACTTTCTTTTGTGATGGAGGGAGTAACATATTAATGTTTGTGCTTTCTATCGAATCTTTTTCTACCAAGATTTTTCCCTGACATTTACGTCCAGTCACATGGATTTTTAGTGATTGGATGTTCTCTTACACAGTATTTTATCCATTTTAGTAATGCATGATCTTAATTTCATAATTGAGATAGGATTTTGATCTAATACTAACTAAGATTTTACTCTCATTTTGGGACAATTTTCTCCCTGATATAAGATTAAATGCACATTTTTTAGCAGGTTCGAGGTGCATTATGTAAGATCACTTAGTAATATGTTCTATGCAATTTAGTGCAATTAAACAATGTAGTGGTATTTCTATAATTTTATTAAGTTAAGCCTATGGGGTATTTACAAGTTTTTGACTCGCATTAGATAGTAATTTATTGGTAAACATTCTGCTACATTTGTTGAATCACTAGCACACACATCCATGTTATGTGAACAGAAGATGTATTCAAAAAATTATCTGCGTAAGTTATTGCTTTCACATATACAAATTAAAAAGCTTATACTACTTCTTAAATGTGTTGATAAGTTATACATATATGCGTGTGTCTGTGTGATCAACTTCTTCTTAAATATGGTGATACATTATACATAAATATGTGTTTGTGTGTGTCTATGTCTAAGGTGTCAAATACTCCACATTTGATCAAGACATGACTTCTAAGTTTCTGTTTCATCATTTTCATTTATATTTTTCGCTCATTCATCCTTTTTCCTTTTATTAGTTCTTTTAATTATCTAAGTTTTAGTTTGTATTCTTTGTGTTATCATTGAACTAATATATTTATCAGTTCCTTATTCCTGCAAGAAACACATTATTTTTTAATCTTTTATTAATTATTTGTATACATGCTAATAAGTATGAATGACAATAATAAAAATTACAAATCACATGATATCATTCGTGCTACAAACAACAGTTCATGATATAGTTGTTGTTTATTGCACGTGTTTACACTCATTTTCAAGTGTATGATATAGTTTATGATGTAACTGCTATCAAGCATGATGATGGAATTGCATTCTTATATAGTTGGATAACATGACCGATATGATTATGGTGATGTGAAATTTATTTTCTATGCATATTTGATCTAATCTGATGATTATCGGTTATATATAATTGCCATCCTAGATTTTATATATTTTTCTTCGGTATCCATTCACGTTCATAGAGAGAGTCATCTCTCAAAAGTACATATTTCAGTAACTCTATATTTCAGATAATATGAATTAGTATTTAATTTTTAATATTAGATTTTTTTTAAATATGTTGTGCAATAATTATAGCTTTGGATCCTATATTGTTGTATGTAGATTACAAGATTGAAGAGCATATTTCCAAAAAATATTCCAAAAATTGGGGAAATCAACCTTTAGACATACATGTCAGAAAGCAAGGAAAAACATGAATTTACTTTCAACCATTGGGACAAAACTCAGTCAAGGATGCGTAGAAGGATGAAAATGCTGGAAAAACGAAAAAAAAACTGCAACGTATACTTTCTAATTTGTTAATCTTTAATTAAGTTTATAAAAATATTTTTCTACGGTCAAACTATCCTATGTATATTGATTGTGTTTCCTATTTCATTTAAGAATCCACCAACAAAATGAGCACAAGTACTACATCTGTGAAAGCAAGCAAAACATCAAGAATGCATCTTAAGTGACATTTCAAATGGTAATTATTTCATTAAATCTTTGTATTTACTTTCCGTTCAATATAATTGCTTATCGTAATATCATATTCATTTTTTATGTAGTTTGTACAAATCTCAATTCAGCTTTCGATGAAGTTGCTGGTAGTCGTATTGATTAAATACCAAATATACATTTACAAACAGCAAAGCATTGTCAACATATAAATCAGCAAGATTGTGTTCATCCAGTAACTAATGATGGTATTTATATTTATTCAATTTCTTTATTTTTGAGCTTTAAAATTCAAATTAATTTCATGAAAACTAATTTTTTTTAATCATGACACACAAGTTATTCAAGGAAAGGAAAACACTCTGGTTAGCAAAGACAACTATGTTCATCTTTCGGATAATGGTATTTAATTCTCACATTTTAATTTTCTTTGCTTTAATAAATTGAAAATGTTATAATAATTCAATAAATGTGGGATGTCAGATTTATATATGTTCGTGTATTTGTTATTATATTCTAGGTACCTATCCAATGAACCTTTCTACTATTTCTACTTTATTGCTCAAACCATCCAATACACCCACTGGAAGAGATTTGCTTAATAGGAAACATAACAAGTCAAAATTGTCGTTGTCCGAGATTTCAAACTGTAATAAACGTCTACTATTTTCAGATACTGCCACAAAACAAAAGATTAATTGACATGTAACAATTATCTTTATATTCTGACCGACCAATAAAATAGCACATAAACTTAGGTAGGTCATACTAGCGAAGGTATTCCCCTCTCCCCTCTCTAGTACTATTCTCACATCTTAGCCAGGATCATATCCCTAAGCTCGATACCAACCGTGACGCCCCCAAAATTAGGTATACATCACCCATCTTGGGTAGTCAGATACATGGTACGTAATTTAAATACAACTTACTAATATAACTGCCGGTACAATACGACATAATCGTGAGTTTGAATACAAATATTGTCTACTAGATATTATACAAACTCAAAAGGAGTCCCCATTATAATTATTATCACACTATTTCACGAAATAGTGAGGACTACTAATGCTATCCTCCGGACCATTACTCCGCTCCCCGACTCGTCTCCAAATATGTTCTCATTTCAAGAAGAGAAAGGTGAAAGAAAGGTGAGCTCAACTAGCCCAAGAAGAAATATTATGACTAAGATAATGCGAATAAATTATCAATAGCCTTCACATTGTTAAACCGATAAAATATAATAAACATCAAGTTTAACTACACATTGAACAAGCAATCCATTAAAAGAGTCAAGTAGAAAATAAAATCTACTATCTTTTATGATTTAAAAGGTTTTTCATCATCATTTATAAATGAGACTCGGCTTTAATAAATAATCCACATCATCGAATCACCCCCGCATCTTCGCCAAGGATATTCTTTAAGATCACGACCACAATTATTCCCGCATTGTGGGCAAAGAATAATAATTGTGTATTCATTAATGGTCATGATCATGACAACAATCGGCCCATCAATGCACTACTACCATGAGGACTTTTACCACATCATTTGTAACATTACGGTCATGATTACACCGAATAATCCTCATCATAATCATACCAAGTCCATCCATGCTCTACGAAGCCACGAGATGACTTTAAAAAAATATAAACATGAGGATGATGACAATGATATAAGAATTCAATAAAACAAGTTCAAGAATTAAGTTATTCAGAACTAATAACATCCAAACTGTCGACATGATCTTTGCTTTGTAGAGTAAAATTCAAGAATGATCGTAAGAATATTTCTATGAAAAGATCTTTGGATGAAACACAAATATCAAGGATATTCTACTAATTTCATGGAGTATAGAAATCAAAGTTTTAACCAACCGGGTATAATAAAGAATGGAATAACAAAAGAAATCACCATGCACGCGATAGATCCTTGACAGTGCAGGTTTATTCCAATGAATAATAAATAATTCAACCGTGTCGGTGAAATTCACACCGGCGATGTTCCAATGAGATAATAAAGATGGAACTGCATCCGATAAAACACACGAGATAGGATATTCCAATGTAATGATAAAAAGCGGAACAGTCCGTGTAAAACACATGCATGTGATGTTCCAAAGAATAATAAAGATTTAAACCGTGTCCTGTAAAACACACACGAGGCAGGATGTTCCAACGAGAATAATAGAAGAATGGAATAAAAGAAGAAGATCACCAAGTATAGGGATTCACAGATACAAGTTATTCCAATGTAATAAATAAGAATGGAATAACAAAAGAAGTTCTCTTCATGAATACAAAAGAATAACACCCTTTACGGGTACAACAAATAATATTCCCTACCTTAGAAGAACTGAATATTGGCAAAGTGAAGTAGCGAGAATACTTTTCTTCTTTCTCTCTATAGTTTCTCTCTAGAGAGTTTCAAAGGTGAATTAAAAAGAAATAATGAAAGAATGAGCTTCTATTTATAGGAAAATAGAATGCATAGTAATTAATCCATGAAACGGTCCAGATTGATTTACTTTAATCGACGGTCCATATTTAAAGCAAAATCTTTTAAATAAAATATAATATATTCTATTTATATAAAAATATTTTACTATGCAAACACTATGCAACACTATGCAAAACACTACTATCTGAAACACTATGCGTAATAAAATATAATATATTTTATTTATAGAATAACTTTAATAAAGTATTCATTTTTTATATAAAGATGTTTACGCTTTTATTACGTTAATAATACTGAATAAAACAAAACGTCATTATCGCTTATAATAATTCATATTATTAATCGACAATAATGGAATCAAACCGGTGACTTCTTCTCACATAAAGATCGATAATCAATACCGTGTGTATTTCTTATGCTTGACCACGCCAGACATCGTGTTTCTTTACTACCGAAGTAGTTCAACAAAGATCAATTCGGTAAAACTTCCACCGTTATTTCATTAAAATATTTTTTTCGTTTTCAATAATTACATTGTGGGGTCCACCAATGATTGAGTAGTTGTATTTAATATTCCCTCGCTAAACCTAATATTCCCCACCAATTGAATATAATATAACCACTTGCATACTTTGCAAAATTTATAAATATTACCCACAACTATAACATTATATCAAATTATTCCATAATATTCAAAAATAATATTTATAGAAAATTCATCTTTATTTATAAAAGTGGGGTCTTCTGATCCAAATTTATTTTTAGATTACATGGCCAAAATTGTCACAAAATTGGAAGTTTGATACCAAATATAGGATCCACTCCAAAGTTTGCTCAACTATACATATATGATACAGAAAATGAAATTGCAAATAGAATTGGTGCCCTCAGGTTTGTATTACTCTTTTCTATATATTCTTTAAAATTAAATGATTATTATAAAGTACTAACTAAGTTTTCCATTTGTTATTTTATTAAACAGTTCAGCAAATAATTCAAAAACATTTGAATCATCGATTGTAGCAGATTTAAAAAAGATGCTTGATGATAACAATGTTGTGGCTCAATCATTCAGGATAACTAGGGATAGATTTGATTCTAGAGATTTCAAAGATGTTAAATTGAGGCTTATTGGAAAAAGGAACTGTGATGGACGAAGGTATAATCTCCCTACTGCACCTGAAGTTGCTGGTTTAATTTTTGGTGACATTGGAAGCTCAAATAATGATAGGGATATCATAGTTGAGACTCAGAATGGTTTATTAAAACCAATAAGCGAATTGCACCCTTCTTACCTTGCAATGCACTCCCTTTACTTTTCCCATATGGTGAAGATGGATTTAGACATGATATTCTTCTAAATGAAAATTCAAAAGGAAAGAGGGGAAGAGTAAGCATGAGACAATTTTTTGTCTTTAGGATACAAGAACGGAAAAATGAATCAACGACACTTTTACATTCAAGGAAATTGTTTCAACAATTTTTGGTCGATTCTTACACTATGATTGAGGCAGATAGGTTGTGTTTTATTCGTACTAATCAAAAGAATCTAAGAGCAGATATGTACAAAGGTCTAACTAAAGCTTTGTTGAAAGGAGAAATTGATCCATCATCACGAGGGAAGCGAATTATATTACCTTTTTCATATGTTGGTGGTGCACGATACATGATCCAAAATTATCAAGACGCTATGGCGATTTGTAGGTGGGCTGAATACCCTGACCTTTTTATTACATTCACGTGCAATTCAAAGTGGCAAGAGATACAGAGGTTTGTTAATCAAAGAGGCATTAGACCCGAAGATAGAGCTAACATAATTTGTAGTCTTCAAAATAAAAATTGATCAGTTAGTTATAGATTTGAAACACAAACAAGTTTTTGGAAGGGTAAAAGCAGGTATGCTTAATTTTACTAAATTTTTATAATTTAATTAGTTCATCAAAATCTATTTTAATTATTTTTTATCTCATGCAGTTTTGTATACAGTTGAATTCCAAAAACGTGGCTTGCCTCACGCTCATATTCTACTGTTCTTGTATCTAGAAGACAAGTATCCTACTGGTGATGATATTGACAAAATAATTTCAGCGAAAATACCGGATCAAGAAATTTATCCAAAGATATATGAAGTTGTGAAAAAATTCATGATACATGGGTCGTGTAGTGTTTCTAACAAAAATTCTCCATGTATAAAAGATGGAAAATGTTCAAAACACTTTCCTAAAAGATTCAATGATCAAACCACTTTGTGAGATGGTGATGGTTATCCCCATCTGAGATCGAAGAGATGATGGTAAAACTGTGGAAAAGAATGGAGTTTTACTTGATAATATGTTTGTTGTTCCTTATAATCCACAACTGTTGCTGAAATATCAAGCTCATATTAATGTTGAGTGGTGCAATCAATCGAGGTCAATAAAGTATTTGTTCAAATATATAAACAAAGGTCATGATCGAATCATTGCTGTTTTTTATCAGAATAAAGACAATATAAAAGAACATGAAGGCCTTGATGAAATTAAAATGTATTATGATTGTAGATATGTTTCTCCATGTGAGGCAGCCTGGAGAATCTATGGTTTTGGAATTAATTACAAGGATCCAGTTGTGGAGAGGTTAAGCTTCCATCTTCCAGAAGAGCAGACAGTGGTATTTGAAGACGATGATCCAATTGACTCAGTTTTGAACAAGTGTACGAATAATCAGTCAATGTTCTTACAGTGGATGTAGGCTAACAAGGATTACCCAGAGGCAAGAGAACTTACATATGCTCAATTTCCATCAAAATTTGTATGGAAAGAGCAAATTGAAAGTGATGATTTACAAAGAAGAAAAAATGGTGTCCAAGAAAACAACGGGTAAGCATTGGTAGAATATTCTACGTTCCTCCAGGGAGTGGAGAATTATATTACTTGAGGGTTTTGCTAAACACAGTCAAAGGTGCAACATGTTATGATGATATCAAGACTGTGAGTGGGGTTTTATATCCTTCATTCAAAGAGACATGTTATGCATTAGGTTTATTGGATGATGATAAGGAATATATAGATGGAATATCAGAAGCATCACTTTGGGGTTCAGCTCATTATCTACGGAGTCTTTTTGTGACTTTGCTATTTTTAAATTGTATTTCAAGGCCTGAAGTATTTTGGGAAAAGACATGGAATCTTCTTGTAGAAGACATTCTTCATAAACAAAAAAATATTCTGCAATATAAAGGTATGTTTAGCATTACTATAAAAACATTCTTATTTTTTTAGGCAAATGTTCATTACACAAGATATATAAACTAAATCTTCCTCTTTTATTGCGTTTTGTTTTTGAATTCCATAAATAATATTATTTTCCATTGCATTTTATTTTGAATTACACAAGATAGATAAACTTGAACCAATATTATATTTCATAATATTTTGTACATTTGCTTTATAATATATATTTTCATTTTGTTAGCTTTTTAGTTTTTAATTGACAAATTTTAAAACAATAATTTTCTATATTGATAGTAAATTATATTAATTGGTCATTCATTGTTTAATAATGATTTTTTATTCAAAAATATAGTGGATCATATGCTTAAATAAACATAAACTTAAAAAGAAAAATCATACTATGTATTTGATACACCCATGATATAGTAGGGCTTTACTCCAATCAATATCCATGATATCAGTTACCTTTACATAAATTATCACCTAATACCATCCATATGTGTAGTTATAGGTGGAGTTGTACATGTTTATATTATAATACATGTTTTTTAAGAATATACTACTTTTAAAATTATATAATTTTTCCAATTATCTATTTAACTTTTAACTTGGAATTCTTAAATTTTATATTTTTCTTTCTTAATGAAAGCGATTTGAAATTGAGTGATGAACAATTGAAGAGTTATACTCTTCTTGAAATTGAAAAGCTATCGCAAAGCAATGGAAAAACTTTGCGAGATTACCCTACACCGCTTTTTTCCAAATTCGATAATTATCAAGAGGGAAAAATAGATTTATTCAAGATGAGCTTTGTTATGATAGGATAAACTTGGCAAGAGATCATAAAACTTTTCTTTTCGGTTTAAATAATGAGCAAAGAAACATTTATCAAACCATCATGGATGCAGTCTTAAGTGATGAAGGAGATGTTTTCTTTGTTTATGGATATAGGGGAACTGGGAAGACTTTTATATGGAAAACTTTGTCTTCTACATTACGATCAACTGGAGAAATAATACTAACCGTTGCATCAAGTGGAATAGCTTCTCTTCTTATCCCTGGAGGTAGAACAACTCATTCTAGATTTTGTATCCCATTAGTTGTTACTGAGGATTCAACTTGCAACATTAAACAGGGAAGTCAATTGGCTGATTTGCTTAGAAAAACTCGACTTATTATATGGGATGAAGCTCCAATGGTACATAAACATTGTTTTGAACCTTTGGATAAAACATTAAGAGATGTCCTAAGATTTAATAAGTCAAATAGTATAGATCAACCATTTTGTGGAAAAGTAATTGTATTTGGTGGAGATTTTAGACAGATATTACATATTATTCCCAAGGCCAGTAGACAAGACGTTGTTTTAGCAACTCTGAATTCTTCATCTTTGTGGAGTTTTTGCAAGGTTTTGACTTTAACAAAGAACATGAGGCTTCAATCTCAAAATTCAAATTCTGATATAGAGGAGTTGAGAGAATTTTCTGAATGGATATTGAAGGTTTGAGATGGCACAATTGGCGGACCTAATGATGGTGAAACAGATGTAGAAATCCCTGATAATATTCTTATAAAAGATCCGATCAATCCCTCAAAAAGAATTGTTGATAAAGACATATCCTAATTTATTGGGAAAATTTAACGATGGCTTTTATTTCCAAGACTGAGCCATCCTTGCTCCTACACTTGATGATGTAAATAAGGTGAACGAATATGTGATGTCTTTATGGCCAGGTGATGAAGTAACATATATCTAGCTCGGATAATTGTATGTAAGGTTAATGAAAACTCAAACTACTACATGAAGGCGTTTACACAAAAATTTTGAATAGCATTACATCTTTCGAAATGCCCAACCACAAGCTACTGTTGAAGATTGGGGTTCTTGTAATGTTGCTCTGAAATATAGATCAGTATTCTGGTTTATGCAATGGCACGAGATTAATAGTAACTCAATTGGGAAAACATGTGATAGGAGCAAGAGTAATTTCAGTCGGCAATTTTGGGCACAGGGTTTTCATACCTCGATTGGTCTTAACACCTTTAGACCTTAGATTACCTTTTAAATTCCAACGAAGACAATTTCCTTTGGTTGTTTGCTTTTCCATGACAATTAATAAGAGTCAGGGGCAATCTCTTTCACATGTTGGACTGTATCTATCACGTCCAGTTTTTAGCCATGGCCAATTGTATGTAGCAGTATCACGAGTTACAAGCAAAAGGGGATTGAAAATATTAATTTGTGACAAGGATGGAAAAACATACAATACTACAAAGAATGTTGTTTTCAAGGAAGTTTTTCACAATTTAATGTAGAAAGGTTTGACATCTTCTAGCTATTATATTTTTGCTGCTCATTATTATTGTATGAAAACCCTGCTTTCTTTCCCTATGCATACAGGTGTGCTAAAGTCTGATTGCTCAATTGTTTTGTTGGGGGTGGCGTACCTGAACTCCTCTTTGGACTCAATAGATCCGGATGTGTTTAAAGCTTGGGAACACTCTTCAAGGCCTTGAGCTAAACCCAAATTTTAAACCTCACAGACTTAAAGTTGTTAACTTCACAAACTTAAAGTTGTTAAAACACATCAACTCTTTTAATCATCTTGACAAAATATTTGTCTGATCTTTTTCTATTCAATTTTATTGTAAATTTCATATCTACTGTCCTTTACATTTCAATATCACTCTTTTGGCTTCTGTTTCTCAATTTATATTCTTAAAACTGTTTGCATGGTGGGAGTAAAAATGAATAATGTTATGGACACTTTTACATGCGTATTATAAAAAAATATAAGAAAATTGTAAATTTGTAATGAAAATTTTGTAGATCCCCAAATGAAATGTCAAGTCAAGGTACAGCACAACCAAGTGAAATGGATATTAAACTAATCAAGGGCAGGGCAACTGGGCAATTCGCACCACCCACACCTTTCAATTATTTATTTATGGACCTGGACCTGGACCTGGAAGTGGAACTGGAAGGAGTTCATTTATTAGCGCATACTCATCCAATTCATGCGTTTAGTTTATTCATTGAAAACAACGTCACAACAACTGTGATGACCTATCAAATGACAATAACACCCTTCTCATCACCTTCTTCAAATACACTATATATAAAACGGATCTAAAGTATCCCTCTTAAATACTTCCTCCGTTTCAGGATAAAAATTTTTTGGTGACTTTTCACGATATTAAGAAGAGAATAAAATGACAAAATTGTCCATAATAATATGTCATTAAATATGAAAAGAGAATTAGAATAAGAAAAGTATGAGATATTTAATGCTATAGACATAATAGGAAAAAATATGTAAAAGTTTGGTTATTAAAGGAAAATGGATATTTAACATGGGACTACCCAAAAGAGTGATATTAAAGGAAAATGGATACTTAAAGTTGTTACATTGTTGTTTTTGATGATCTACTTAAGTTCTATAATATTGATGAGTTTTTAGTTGGTGGAGTTTTTGTCAAGCCTGAGTTCATTGACATTGGTGGATCGGTTGTGTGGTACCTTTGCAAAGTTGCCAAGGAGCAGGAAATGAAAGGATCAGTTGGTGCAATCTTATCTGCGGTAGTGCTTGAACAACACTCTCACCTTGAGGACAAGGTGAATTTTGAAGAGCAGAGCAATGTTACGTATTATATTATTAACACCAGGAGAAATATTGGATGAAATTATATGTAAATAATATTAGAAATATGAAGGGTTGGGATTAAAACAGTAGTAAGGAAGAATGGAAGGCTAGGATTTATTAGGGAAAGCAATGTAAGTCTATATTAAGCTAAGCTTTGTACTGAACAGATCATGAATGAAAATGAATTAGAACTCCTTCCCTAATCTATCTTTTCTTTCTCTCTTCCCTGCAATTACTTTCAAAGTCTACTCGTGACTATAAATCGGTAATAAGAAGCCAAATAGAAAACCTTGGAGACATATGTGGTTTATGTAATAAATTTTAGATGTTGCATGTTTATATTGCTTACGATGTGATCTAATTGTTTTAATTTTATTTCATCATAACCATGGATAAGAAAGTTGCCTGAAAGAGTTTTTTTTATCCTTCCTGTTCAGGTGGGGAAGCACAGTTGTAACAACTGTTTTGATTCGAAGCCTGGTAGTTCCACTAATGATTAATCAGCTCAAAGCTACGACAAAGCTGACGGGAACTTCTTCTGTTTTTTTCTTATTTTGGCATCTGCTGTTCTTTATTGCAAATTATGTTTCTTGGTTAGCACCATTTGTTGACAACTTTAAGCAGTCAACCACAATGTGGATTGTACGTGGACGGATTTATCAGAACTTCATTAAAGTACACCATTCTCTAAATAATTGTTGTTGAAGTAAAATTTAGTGCACACCGAACCTGATGCATATCCTCACACAGAGCAAACTGATCCACCAGAGGAGTATTGCCTCCTTACCCACAGCAAACTGCTTGTGCAGACTGCTGAGGAGGACAACTAAACTACAAATAGAGAAGACTTGCTTGTGTTGCTCTAAAAACCAGCTTGGAAAACAGACTCAAACGTTACTCTCTCTAAATCCTTGATAAGACTGAAAAAGGAAAACAAATACTCCTATATGGATAACTGAACAAAACCCAAATTAGGCACAATGTGTCTCTTTTTTGATATTCCATTTTCATTTAACTACTTGATTTTGTTGGTCTTTAGTTCCAATCTCCATATTTGGGACCAACATTCCTTATAATTGTTATTTGATTTTAAAACATCAAAAAGAATAAAAGATCCACCTGCTTCTTCTCAATTAATTACATCATAGCAGTTGCAATGGAAATTCCCTTTAAAGAAGTTCGTATGGACAATGAAGCATGGATAGCTTGGATACTTATCTGTTATATTTATAAGTATAGAAAATATGATCAAAGGTAAATTGTATAATGTTGGGACCCCGGATGATTACTCTTTCGATCTGGAGACGAATAGAAAATGAACGATGTATAATTGAATTTCCATTAATTGTGTTTAGGGATTGTTGGGACATAATCCTTTTCTTTATCGGTAGAAATTATTGGGCCCTCCTCGGATCACAAGTTATGTTAAGTCATGGTTGGATCTCATCACTTGGGTCATTCTTATTATTTGGGCTTAGTCATTATATTGGCTCATTATACAAATTATCACTTAATCCCAATTTTGACCAAGAATCATTATGCCAAATGACATTTGACAATTGTGTTCCGCCACTTTCTTTGCATGGCATTAATGAGGATGGGACTCAAATGACTGGCAGAATAAACAAAGAATGAGAGGGATGAAAGTAGATCGCTTACTTTTCTACCGTGGACCCAAGTAAGGGAAAAAGGTGTCGGGAAGGTGGTGGGTGGCACGAGAACCTGGATAAATGGAGCATGCATGGGCTAAGATCACATAAGAGGGTAAATAATACATACATTTTTTTCATTAGAATTCTTATTCTATCTCTCTCGCATATTGTAGACAATATTTTTCTCTCCATTGTTGACCTTATGATCGCTCAGATCGACTCTCACGCCGGAGCTATCCTCGACGGTCCGTAGCCAAAGCTTTTGGTGTTGACTTGTTGAACTGCGGGGATATTGACGCGTCTTGGTGATTGGGACGTGGAGAAAGATCTTGCGTTAATATTGGCGCTGTAAGGAGGGTCGAGTTCTAGTGTCTCAATATTTTTCAATCACAAACCGTGTTTTGTTTCTACGCCAATATTTATGGTGAAAAGTAGAACACCTACACCAAGGGCGGCACCGAGGGTCGCCAAAGTGAATCGACACCCGCGTAGTATATTAAGGATCGTTTGGGACCGCAATAAGTGTTCATGCAAGACAAATATCAAACGATCCTCAAGATTTTCAATTGAGAAGATGGGTAAGGTTAAACGTAGGTTAGTCTACCTCATACTAATAAAGCATCCGCCACCATGGCCTAAACGAGTAGAAGGCACTTCGCTGAACTCGACAATTCGAGAAGACCAAGATGAAAGGGTTTCACGATTAGCCAAGATGGGCGATGAAGCGGATAAAGCTATGGAAGTACTTGTGAAGCAACGACAGGATATATATTCAAATGATGGTCCGAATGACGAGTTGAGGGATGAAGAACTCGCTTATAATCAATCCAAGAAGCGAGGACACCGGCGGAAAAGAACCTGCTCATTCAGACGAGAGTCTCGAGGCCAAATCGAGAACGAAGAAGATCTCAAGCCCTACTCCTCAAAGATCGAGGAGGGTACATCACCCTATCGATTCTAAGGAGCAGGGTCTGAGGGAACGAAGAGGGGTCGGTCCAGGATCGTACTCCACGAAACCACAAAGAGAGCCCTTGTTGTTGTTGACACTCTCGCCTCAAGATCTTAAAAAGCACAAAGACGAAGCATATCTAGAGATTGTACTCCCGAGAGTCTACCGAGGGTACACCACCAGAGACACTCACACCGAAGAAGTCCTTCTAGAGATGAAGGTTCTGCTTGTAAGAAACCTGCTTACTACTTCATAGGAGAAAGGAATCATCGGAAAAGGAAGCATCGCCTCAACCGTAAGGAGTAGATTATTTGGTTAAAGAGTTGAAAAGAGCTTCTAAGCAACTTCTTGGCACGAAAGATGAAGGACACTTTGGAAAGAAAGAATCCCCTTTTTCGCGGAGATTCTTAGAAAAAGTCGACCCACCAAGAAGTCACTTCCATATGGAGAGTTATGATGGATCGGGGATCCTTATGACCACAATCAAGCGTTCTCAATCGATTGATGGATTATTATGACTTTAGCGATGCTGCTAAGTGTCATACTTTCGTCACAACACTTAGAAAGGATGCCCGGCAGTGGATGGGGACTTTGCCTTCAAATTCAATTTCGTCTTGGGCAGACATGTGCAGTAAATTTCATGCTCGCTTTGGGAGCAACAAAAGAAGGGGAAAACCAACTGGTTCATTGGCTCAGGTTCGACAGGTTTTGAATGAGTCTTTGGGACAAATATGTGAAGAGATTTCGTGAAGGAGAGGGCCAGTGACATGACTTGAATGATCTACAAGCCATTGGATTGTTTCGTAATGGGTTAGATCCGTCAAATCGTAAAAGTTAGTGAAGAAGTTGATGTTTCATCACCCGAAGAGTCTTCTTGAGGCCTTTGACAAAGTCAAGGTTATATCGTGGTAGAGGAAGCTATGGATGCTTTTAAACGCCCCGCTTCGCACCGCCCAAGGAGACAGATCGGATGAATCGATAAAGATCGTAGAAAGAATGATGGTAATAAAGACCGTTATGAGGCGGATCGAAAAAGTTTAATAATTGGAGATGGGGGGAGGACGTTCATCCGCTTCCAAAGACAACAAGTGAATAGAACGTACAACACAACACTTAATACGCATACAGAAATGTTATTTTGGATCAAATTAAGAACCAACCTATTTTCGAACCACCGAGATAACATTAAGCCCGGAAAAGGGAATTCGTAAGTATTGTGATTATCATCAAGCTTCGGGTCATGATACAAACGATTGTGCTAGTTTGAAAGACTTTATTGAAAGGAAAGTACAAGCCGGAGCTTTGATTCAAGATGTGGTCGCTGAACCAATCAACAAAGCAGGATGAGGCCTGTTCGTAGTTCAACCAGGGCTCAACAAGTGTTACCCGCTTCCCAACGACTTCGCAAGGCATGTGATAGATGTCATCATTGGGGTACTTCGCAAACTCGTTGGAAAAAGCTACTGGTTACTTGGATTCTGGCCACGACAAAGGCGTACCTCTCGAAGACCGACAGACTTACCCGAGTTCGGTAATCTCTTTATCGATGAAGATTACCTTCGGAAATTATCGAACCACACGAGGGATCATTGGTATTGATCGCACAAGTGGGTTCAGAGATATGAAACGGATGATGGTGGATAATGGATCTTCAGAGATATTCAGATGCCCACGCTTATCAAAGAATGCACCTAGATGGGCGAAAAGATGGAGTTGGGACAGAAGCTCCTTTATATGGTTTTAGTAATAACCCTGCTAAGGTGACGGAACTATTGAATCGCCAAATCATCTTCTAACTACCCCCAAACAGTAGAAATTATTTGCAAATTTTATGTTGTAAATGTAGATTCTCGCTTATAATGCTTTTTTGGGAAGGCTCGCTTTAATTGCTTTACAAGTCGTGACCTCTATTCCTCATTTCAAAATTAAATTTCCTACTACCATGGGCTCATGAGGTGAAGGGGATTGGATCCGCCGTAAGATGTTATAGAAATGCCGTGATCACTTTGGAGCTGGAATATCAAAGGTAAGCATGCTATGGCAATAGAGATCGAACCTTTCACGTAAAGTAGTTCTCGAACCATTGGTCGTGCCACCAAGAAACGGAGGAGATAGAGCTCATCCCGCAAAGCAAACAAAAAGCAATAAAAATAGGTTCGGTCTCCGCTTAACCTTTCCTGACGAACCTCATGGAGCTCTCTGCAGCTATGTTGATATTTTCACCGGGAGCCTCGTGGATATGCCGGGGTAAGCGTGGATATTGCCGAGCATCTACCGGAGGTAGACCCGTCAAGAAGCCATCCGGCTGAAGAGGAGGATTTTTGCACCTGAACGTCAGCGAATAATTGATGAAGAGATTGCAAAACTGTTAGCAGCAGATTTCATCTTCGAGATTGATTACCCGTAGTGGATGGCAAATGTGGTGCTGGTACAGAAGCAAAATGGTAAATGGCGAGTCTGCATCGACTATACTGATTTAAATAAGGCTTGTCCGAAGGATTTCTACCCTCTACCCCACATTGACCAACTAATCGATGCCACTTTCGGTACGCTTTATTAAGTTTCATGGACGCATTCTCCGGATATCATCAAATTTCTATGTAGAAGAAGATATACCAAGACGGCGGCGCTCATTACGCATCGTTCGGTATATATGCTTATAAGAAAATGACCTTCTACCTCATCAATGCCGGAGCCACATATCGAGGGATGATGAACCATGTTTTCCGATATCACCGGGTAGAATATGGAGGTGTACGTGAGACGATATGATTGTCAAAAGTATGTTGGTACATAAACATCCGGATGATTTGGAAGAATGTTTTCGCACAATTCGTCAACACAATTTGAGATTGAATCCCACTAAATGCACCTTCTGGCTCAGGAGTCGCAAATTTCGGGATATCTTGTCACCAGAGAGAGAATCGGGCCAATCTCGAGAAGATTCAAGCGATCCCGAACATGAAGACTCTCGACCATTTAAAGATGTTCAACGTCCGACCGGAAGGATTGCAGACTTTAAGGAGGTTCATGTCCAAGTCGGCGGAAAAGATGTCTACCGCTTCTTTGATACATTGAAAGGGTCAAGAATGTAAAGACGCTTCAATGGACTTCGAGTGTGAGGACGCTTTTCGAGCATCAAGTCCTATTTATCTTCTACCTTTTGTTGGTGAAGCCTGCTCATTGAACCTTTATATTTGTACTTAGCAGCTAGTTCATCGGCGTAGGAGCAGCGCTTTTGCGCGTGAAGTTGAAGTCAGGGGTAAGCAAAGACCCGGTTTATTATGTAAGCCATGTCCTTCGGGATGTCAAAACAAGGTACCCGAATATTGAAAAGTTTGCTTTCGCTTTAATAACCGCTAATCGAAGCTTAGGCAATACTTCTAGGTAGATTGGTAATAGTATATACAGATCGCCTTTAAAGAAGATTATGGGCAAACCCGAGGTATCGGGAGATTAGTCGCACGGACGATGGAGTTGTCACAATTTTTCATTGAATATCATCCCCGAACTACCATCAAAGGGCAAGCCTCGGCTGATTTTGTTGTTGAATGCTCGCTTTCCGTCGATGAAGTTGTAGCAGGTCAAGGATCGGACAGAGAAGTTGCGCTTCTTCAAATGAAGCGAGTTTCGTGGACGCCGTATGCAGATGGGTCTTCTACCACTTGACGCCGCTGGAGCAGTGTTATTCTCGACGAGTCCCGAGGGATTCAAGGTACAACAGCCATCGATTTTAGTTCAAAGCAACAAACAACGGTTTGAGTATGAAGCGGTACTTGCAGGATTACTACTGGCAAAGAGTCTTGAAGTGCAAAGAATAATTATCTTTAGTGATTCTCGCTAATCGTTAAGCAAATTTCTCTGGGAGTATGAAGCTCGAGGCCCAAAAATGATCAAATATCTAATGTAATCAAGGAGCAACTTCAAATTTCCAATCCTATGAGTTTCAAGGATCGAGCGTAATAACAATTCAATAGCCGATGCATTCTCCAAATTAGCCACTACTGATGTTAACGCTTTTTGATGGGTCGGTTTATTTACAAACTTTGCAACATCCTAAAGGTCTATTATGAATCGGTAATGTGCATCGACCAACCAATCACCGGTCGACCAGATATAGAGTATCCGCGATGGCGCCTTACCTTCTGATCGGATGCTCGCCAAAAAGTTAAGTATAAAAGTGCTAATTTTGTTCAAATTGATGGAGATCTATTCAAGAGCTTTCTCATCTCCATTATTGAAATGTTTGACTCCATCCGGTCGACTATGCTCTTCTTGGAAGACATGAAGGTATTTGTGGTGACCATATGGCGGCTAAGTCATTAGCCTATAAAGTACTTCGTCAGGGATACTATTGGCCTACCATCTTTAAAGAAGCAACTGAGTATGTCAAGAAGTGCGAAAAATGTCAGATCAACAGTCCAATCCCACATCAGCCACCAGAAGAGCTATACTCGATCTTATCTCCTATACCCTTCGCTGTCTGGGGGGTTGATATACTGGGTCCATTAACGAAAGCTAAAGGTCAGGTCAGCTTCGTCATAGTTGCTATTGATTATATGACTAAGTGGGTGGAGGCAAAACCACTTCGGTCAATAATGGAACAGGAATGCCTAAAGTTTATAAAGGAGTCAGTGGTGTTTCGCTTTGGGATTCCTAAGGTGTTGATATCGGACAACGGGCGCCATTTGGGGATCGAAATTTGAGGCATTCTTGAAAGAACTGGGGATTCAACATAGAAAAGACCTCAAAGAGCTCATCCACAAATCAATGGACAAGTTGAAGTGACCAATGTAACGTTCACGAATGGGATCAAGCGTAGATTAAATGAAGCCAAGGCGTATGGTCGAGGAGCTACTTAGCGTGTTGTGGGCTTATCGAACTACTCCAAGGACTACAACAAGGGATTCACCTTTAGATCGGCTTATGGTAATCGATGCCTTAGTTCCAGCTTGAAATTGGATCTCCCAAATTCTCTGTCACCCAATTCGTAGAAATTTACAATGAGGAAGGGCTTAAGGCCAACCTTGATTTACTTGAAGAAGAAAGATAAATGGCCTTAACTAGTTGGCGGCTTTATCAAATAAGAGTGGCTAAGCACTATAATAAGGGAGTAAAATGTCGAAGGTTGGCGTGGAGATTTTGTCCTCGGAGAAGCCAAGCATCTACACCTCGTAATATAGGAAAGCCGATGCCAAACCGGGAAGGACCGTATGAAATAATCAAGTGTCAAGCCGGAACTTATCGATTGAAAGCATTAGATGGGTCAAGAATTAAGAATACTTGCACGCCGGGTAGGCTTAGAAAGTACTTTCAAGAAAAATGATGTATGTATACGGAAGGTCAGAATATTTATGTCATCATCAATAAAAGTTCCTTTTTCTCGAACAAATTTTGTCTTCATTCGCGATCGGACCATCGGGTTAGGAGGTTCGGTGGACTCATCGCCGCCATTCGATGGCGCCCTTTTCTAGTAGGTGGTCCTTATGAGTTTGTCGCCCTTCGTGGTGGTAGGCAAACGTCATTGTGTTAGGAGGTTCGGTGGACTCACCGGGCCATTCGATGGCGACCTTTTCATAGGTGGTCCTTATGAGTTTGTCGCCCCTTCGTGGTAGGCAAACGCCATTGGTGTTAGGAGGTTCGGTGGACTCACCGGCCATTCGATGGCGCCTTTTCATAGTGGTCCTTATGAGTTTGTCGTGCCCTTCGTGGTAGGCAAACATCATTGGTGTTGTTAGAGGTTCGGGTGGATTCACCGCCATTCGATGGCAAACCTTTTCTCAGGTGGTCCTTATGAGTTTCGTCGCCCTTCGTGGTAGGCAAACGCCATTGATGTTAGGAGGTTCGGAGGACTCACCGGCCATTCGATGGCGACCTCTTTCTAGTGTGGTCACTTAGACCTTGTCGCCCTTCGTGGTAGGCAAGTGTCATCTTTAAGATGTTGTCGTGCCCTACGTGGTAGGCAATTGTCGACACTTAGACCTTCAGTCGAGCCCTTCGGGGTAGGCAAGTGTCATCCTTCGACTTTGTCGTCAGTTCTTCGGGGGTAGTAAATGTCATCTTTTTTGTTTTGTTAGGCCTTTAGGGGTAAACAAATTCCTAATGAAGCGATATGTCTCACACTTCTAAGAACTAATAAGTATTCCTTTATTTTATTACCTAAAATTTTTCTAAGTGTTGAGTTCGTAAAGCTTCATTCTTACACTTCATCTCGTTATATCATGGCATGTTTAGTTGTTATCTAAATGCTTCAGTTCAAAGACACGAAAGGGTTGGTGCATTTTTTCACTTAATGAAATGTTGGAGTATCGGCGATAATAAAAACCAAATCATAAGGAATGAAACTATTTTCATTAAATATTTAATTTAATTACACTATTGACAATTTTTACAGATATTGTAAATTAAAGACGTAAAAAACATAAACAAAGAAACATCGCCTTCAGACTCCATCTTCGTCTCAAGAATCGAAAAGATGGATCCAGATTGGTCAGCAGACAAATTTCTCTTTGCCACGACTTCTAAGAAAGCTCATAACTCTCGGAGTATATCTTCATTATTTCTCCATTAATCTCGTCCCAAGTTCCCAGATTTTCGCATATTTGTTTACGGTTGTCGTTTAAGAATGGAGGCCCAAGGTCCCAAAGAGCCTCGAGCTCTCGATTTCTCTTCAAGTTTGAGCCGCTTACTCATGTGACGATTTTCTCACGCTTCCAACTTATGGATGGTCTTGGTCAAGATCTTTGCATCAACCTTTAGCTCCTCGATCTTTCCATCCTTATCTCGCCTCCTCCGAACCAAGTCAACGCTCATTTTCACGATCTCCTCGTCGTCTTTGAGCTTTGTCGACTTCAATTCTTCCTCGAGGCCTTCACATCTCCTTTGGTTTGGGCTAACTCTCTTTGAAGACCTTCGTTTGTATGGAGAAGGCATTCACGTTGAGTTTTCTCCTTCGCCAAAGCAGACTTCAAAGACGACATTCTCCTTCCTCAAGATCTCTTCTTCGCTTCACTTTCGAGACCTTGACGAAGACGTCCAACACCGCATTGGCCTGTGTATTTTCAATACTATTTGATCAGTTTTCAAATATACGAGTATGCAGATAAATTCGGAAATAAAAGAAGATACTCGTTTACCTTCGCCAAGTAGCTCATGCCTTCACTAAGTAGATCTCCATTCGAACTATTCCCGAACCGATGATCGCTTGCTTTCACGAACAAAGGTGTTGAATAGCTTGAATGGAAAATGAGCATTGAGTCGGGGCCACATTGTTGGAGAAGCCATGGCTTCCCGATCAATCTCGGTGGTTTGTTCTCTTGGTGGGGAAGGTGGAGGTTCTTCGCGAAGAGGTGAGGGGTCTACGTGTATGGTTTCAAGAGAAGGAGATCGGCAAAAGTGTGCGTTCGTGGAGTTGGCGAGGGAATGTGAGATGCACCGTGATGAATGTCTCATGGTCGCTTTTTTTTCGGGAAGGCGTGTGGGTTGGTTCGGTTGGTTCATCATCGTGAACAGGGTTTCGTGGATATGATTGAGGAGTAACAACCGGAAGAAGTAGGGACTCAAGCTCTTCAAGATCAAAGGAGTTATTTTAGTTCTTATTTTTTTTACATCAAGGACCTTAGCCCGATCGTGCAAAAGGAATATCGAGAAGGCTTCTCTAAACGGGGATAGGTTCGTAGGTCGGGGATTGGGATTAGTTGAAGTTGTTTGGGGGTTGCTTCGGGATTGTTTCGTGATCACCGCCGTGGTTTGCTTCGGTCAGGTGGTTTTGGTTCGTTTCATGGATCTTTTCTTCTACGAGGTCGAAGGTTTTCTTCTGAATATTAGGTTCATCGCTCGAGGGTTCGCTCGGTTTGAGGGAAAAAGTTGGAGGATCGACAAGAGAGGGTTAACTCGGAAGATCCTTCACGGTGCTCTTCACTCAGCATCAAAGATTTTCCCCGCCAAAAAATCTTCCAGTCTCTCTCACCTCCAAAGGAGTTTGGTTTAATCGTAGATACCGCAAAAACCACACATCGTAACATATATCACCTATACAAATTTCGAAAATTATATTGCGTAATTAATCAAAACTTACATTTGTGATTATATAACCAAGCTTGTTTGGTCAGAAGTGTAAAACTCCATTCCTTTGGAGGAATTTTCCTCAAGAAGTCCGCCATCTCCTCACCCGTTCTTCTGATATATCACCAAGTCAGCAGAGACTGGGGTCGAGGTGGAATCCAAATCTGAAGGGAAGAAATCTCAGCCCTGTGATGAAAAACCACTTCTCATGCCAACCTTTATTCACGGAAGGAGTGTTCATCAAAGGTCTCCTTTCGAACCTAGTGTTAGGTCGAGGAGATTGCTTACTCAATACTTTCAAGCCCCTTTCTGGACCTACCAAAGCAGAGAGAAGAGGGTGAAGAAGATGTCAACAGAGGGAGTAATCCCAAGTTCGTGGCGTAAGGCAATGAATGCCAAGATGTGGATGTAGGAGTTGGGCACTAGTCACGGCCCACTCCTATAAACCCTAAAAGGGTAATGATGAAGACACGAAGAGGAGTCGAACCCCTTCTCCGTAAGAGTAACCTTAGACGGCGACCCAACCGTCCGGTCATTTGCAGGTACATACGCTCTTCAGAGCAGGAGCCCTTATTACATACATGTCGTGAATCGATAACGACTCTGAGCATGCATATTTCGATTCAAATGATGAGGAACGAATGTTGGCATTAGGAAATTGTTCCCCGCCTTTGAAGAAATCGTAAGTAGAGGAAGTCAAAGAAGGGTTTCTCCCATAGTAGATGATTGAGGGTTAGAGCTTGAACCCTCTCTGATTAGGGTTTGGATTGGGAGAAACGATGTTGATGGGAGTCAGACGCAGCGGGAGTTCTCGCTTAGAAGTTTCAAATACCATTGTTTCGATTTTGTGAAGCGTAGAAAAGAAATTTGCGTAAAAGAAGAAAGCTCTAAGGTTCAAATTTTGAATTAGCAGTAAAACCGCTTTAATTGGTAAAGTTTACCTTTTATACCGACATTTGCACTGTACGGTAATTAAGGGCGGCACATTTAATTCACTGCAATGATGATGAATTGGAAGAGTTTCGTCCGTTTTTAGACCTAAATATCTTCACTTTCGTGGGCTTGCATCTGTTGGGTTTCTCACTTCTGTACTGATAACAATTTGGGCTTTGGCAAGTATCACTCGATCTCTTATGATTTTTATAGATAATTACGCCCCGGCCTATATCGTTTATAGTCTTTCATTAAACACCTTTTAATATAAGACTAGGGGTAATGTTGGGACATAATCCTTTTCTTTATCAATAAAATTATTGGGCTCCTCCTCGATCATGTTATGTTAAGTCATGGTTGGATCTGGTCACTTGGGTCATTCTTATTATTTGGGCTTAGTCATTATATTGGCCCATTATACAAATTATCACTTAATCCCAATTTTGACCAGTAATCATTATGCCAAATGACATTTGACAATTGTGTCTGCCACTTTGCTGCATGGCATTAATGAGGATGGGACTCAAATGACCGGCGGTAAATAAACAAGAATGTGAGGGGGATGAAAGTAGATCGCTTACTTTTCTACCGGGTGACCCAAGTAAGGGAAAAAAGGTGTCGAAGGTGGTGGGTGGTACCAAGAAACCTGGATAGTGGAGCATGCATGGGCTAAGATCACATAAGAGGTAAGTAACACATACATTTTTTCATTAGAATTCTTATTCTATCTCTCTCCATATTAGACAATATTTTTCTCTCCCATTGTTGACCTTGTGATCGCCTCAGATCGACTCTCACGCCGGAAATATCCTCTCGACGGTCGGTAGCTCAAGCTTTTGGTGTTGACTTGTTGAACTGCATGGGGATATTTGGACGCGTCTTTTGTGATTGGGGCGTGGAGAAAGATCTTTGGCGTTAACAGGGATTAAGTTATAATTTGAAATCAAGAGTTTATAGCAACTTGGGATAACTTGAGCCTAAAATGGATCAGATAGTAAAATTAGGTTTTGTTTTGATTTGTTTTCAAGATGTTCATTATGATTTAGTTATTTAGCTTCATAGGGTTGATTTTTTAGTTTAGAAAATATTTCACTTCATTTTGTTTAAGTCGTTATTTGAATTCCGTCGAGCTACATTTTCAGTGGATGTTTGTTTACTCAGTTATTGTTTTATATGCTTTGATATTTATGCTCCATCATTATTCATTGCTTGGCCCTGCTTCTTTTGGTTTAATATTTTTTTCATTTGAAGATTAGTATGTCTTTAGTGAGTTTCTTACCTTGTGCAGCTTATGAGGCCAAAATTGGAGGAGATCAAGCAAGAGATGCAAGACAGGGTATGGGCATCCAAGTTTTTTATGATCTTCATTTTTATCATAAGTGCCATGTGAGATATTGACCTGTATGAATTCAGGCCTCTTGGTTTTAAACAGCCATACGTAGGAGGGAGATTTGGACATTAATCTCTATATTTCACAAGTTGAAAAGTTAGCACCTAAATACAGTCTTAGTGCCACCTTACTTATTTCTAGCCTCAACTCTATAAACACCATGTTGTAGAATTAGTCTTTCTTCCCTCAACTCCACAATATAACTATTTAGAAATCTATGAGCTGATGATATATTGTTGGCACTAATCGAGCAAAGATGGGACTGAAATAGAAAAAAGGAAGAGTAGAAAAAATGATTTGTCCACAAATTGAGGTCACTTAATTTGCCACTAGCTTAAAAGCAATAGTCACATAGTTAGATTGTAATGCACAAATCGATAAACTCTCACCAATACCCCCTATAATGTATATTCCTTTATTTTTTTGTGTCAAATTTGATCATCGTACAATAATGTACTATCTTCTTATTATATTTTAATATATTAATTGTACGCACACATTTATTATTAAAAATTTAAATAATCATGTCATGGCCTTGCTGAGGTTTTATATCAGTATTTGACTATATCTATTAATCTGGAAACTTTTCATCATCTACACTTCTATAGTCATGTTTATCATTGCTTGTTTTTTATCTTTGAAAAGGTAAAAATTTATGTCTATAAATTTTTACTCACTTTTTCATTTTTTTTATTCTCTAATTGGCCTAAATATGGATTAATATCCTGAATTTTTTTAAAAAATTCATTTTAGAGATGGTCTTCTCAATTTTTTCAATTAAGGATTAAACTCTTAGTTTTTTCCCCAATTTAGGGATTGTTTTATCAATTTTTTAATTAGAATTATTAAACTTTTAATTTTTTTTTTCGATTATATCATCGATGATAGTACCACGTCGAAATTCATGATATAATGACAAATGACATGTGGCTAAAAAATAATTATGGATACTATTGAGTCTCATTTTAACATTTATTTCATTAATTTTTATACCAAAAAAGGTAAATATAAGACCATTATTAATTTTTTTAATAAATTATATTTAATACATTACAAACTCAACTTAAAAAATTATTATTAATCAATATAATGATAAATATTTTAAAATGTATTACTAATTAAAATCTTGTTATTTCATAATCATCAATATAATGATAATTTTACCCTTTTAGTATAAAAAATTAAGGCCTATATATAAATTAATACCCAGAACTTTAAGTTTATTTCATAATAATAATCAATAATCAATATAACTAATTTTTTAAGGAACAGTATTATTTTCCTATGTGTTTCTAATATTTTAACATGGTTTCTTTCTCACAAAGAAGGTGGACCCATCAGTATCTTTCGTGTGAGAGAGATCGTATAGAAATATTAAAAATACAATGTGAAAATATCGATTTTTCATTTTTATACTAAAAGGCAAAAATATCATTAAATTTACCCTTATGGACTAGGTATTGGGATTATGATTATTGATTTGGAGGGAAAAAAATTATTTTTTTGTTCATAAAATGGGTGACTTATGTTTGGGAAGAATCTGAGTTTGAGGTTTATTTGGGTTTGAAACTAATCGTTTTTCTGGAGAGAGAAAAGATAAAGAGAGTAAATTTTTAAATGCTTTTAATATTAATGTTTAGTGTTTAATTAACTTGATTACTATTTATACATAAAAATTGAAAATTAATTATTTCTTTTAGAATAAAATGTTTTAACTAAACTTTGAAAATTAATTATTACTTTTAGAAAATATTGTTTTAAATTTTAAATTGATTAAATTTCTTTAAATATGTATATACAATTTAATAAAAATTAAGTAAAATAATTAAAATAGAAATAAAAAAACAATTTTTAGTATATGTTTTTTAAATTATCATATATGTTTAATTAAAATTTAATACATATATATATATATATATATATATATTACATTATTATGATTATTATCTTAATTAAGTGTTTGAGTTAGTTATTATAGAAATAAATCTGTAAATTATTATTTTTATTATTTAATAAAGTCAAACCGATCAAACCGTATAAGACCAAATGGTTACCAGAAAATTATTATTTTTACGTATCGATTTTTAACCAAAGTGTTATTAACCCTAAAATTAAACATTCAATAAATTTAAAATTATATCATTAAAATCTATAAAGTTTGCTAAGAAATTCTTTTTGTGGGGTGGAGCTAGGGAGTAATATTTAAATTAATTTGAATTTTCAAACTTTAGAAATTAGCTAAATTGAAACTCGGTTTACAATATAGATAAAATATTAATTGTTATGAATTTCTATTTTTAGATATTAATGTAAGTGCCTTATATACAAACAAATTTTAAAAGAATATTAACTATTATATATATATATATATATATATATATATATATATATATATATATTGTACGATAAAATTTAACCCAAACGATAATACAATAAAACATAAGAATGACATGCCCATACCTTACAATTTTAATTATAGTTTTAGTTAATTATGAAACCTTAAAATTGACAACTCCAAGTCTGTGCTTTAATTTTAGTTATGGGAGGTAGAAATAATATAAATAAAATTCTTTGATGAAGAATAATATATTGTTGGAGAACTTTAAGCCTAGTTAGGATTCTGAAACAAATCTTTTTTTTCTCTATCCATATCTATCGTTTTGATCTAACTTATAACCTCTTTCCATATCTATCGTTCTGATCTAATTTATAATGGTAATATTATTTAATATTTTTTAAAAGCTCTTTAAATAGAGGACTCCTCAATGATTATTCACTCACTCACGGCTACTCTAATATCACCCGCTCCGCAAGCACTTTTTTTTCACCTCATAATAATATAAACTCAATGGCTTCAAGTACTCTAGGATGCCATTATTCCATCACTTTCGTCTTCCTGATTGTATTTGTGGCTTGTGTTTGTCAAGCTACCTCTCGAACGATTCATGAGGAGATCATGCATACCAAACACGAGCAATGGATGACTCGTCATGAACGTTTATACGAGAGTAGCCTGGAAAAAGAGAGGCGATTTAAAATATTCAAAGCCAATGTTGAGTTCATAGAGAATTTTAACCAGGTTGATAATCGTACTTACACACTCGGTACCAATAAATTTACCGACTTAACTACTGACGAATTCATGGCCTCACACACCGGATACGTGATGCCATCACCGGAAAGTTCATCAACAATGTCGTCCAAACCATTCAGATACCAGCATGTGAAAAATGTGCCGGATAGGATAGATTGGAGAGAGCTAGGAGCCGTCACCAATGTCAAGAATCAATATCAATGCGGTAAAGCAGAAAATGTTTTGTGTGTTTGTGTCAGTGTCAGTGTCCTATTTTCGTTCTTGAGTTGAACTAACTAAAAAATCTCTCCCTCACAATCTTACCAATTATCTACACCTATATTATTAGCGTAAAACCATACTTTTCAAAGTTAAGATCCCGTCTACAACCCCATTTAAAGTAAACCATTTAACGGTTTTTGATGCTATGATGGGGAATCTTACCCCTCGTAGAGTTGATAATGTTAGAGTTTTATGTTTTGTTGTTGGTATTTTAGCTTTCAAACTTTTACTTTAATTTGTATTTTTTTTGGACTTTACTTTTTGGTTGATGTAATATAAGCTACTAGTTTTAGTTCAAAAAAAGAAATAATTTTTTTAATATCTTTTAAGGTATAACTAACTAGTAGTACAAAATTCACACAAAAAATACAATTTTGTATTACTAATTGTACCATACAAATCGTTATATTATCCTAAATTCAGATGAAACCATATCTCCATAAAGTGATTAATAAAAACTCATATATGTATGTATGTATGTATATAGTGGAGTTGTACATTTTAGTCGGATCCGATTAGTATGAAGTTTATTTTTTGGTAAGTTGGTCAATTGGCCAATAGAATACTGACACACATAGAGTCCCACCTGCATGTCAGCACTCTATTGGTCAATTGACCAACTTACCTAAAAATAAACTTCATACTAACCACTTCCATTTTAGTCTATCTATTTATAATTATAGGAGTGATCGATCCATAGTCATATTTATTTATTGTTGGTTTTGACTTGTAAAGATTTTAATTTACTCTTTATATATATTGTACATATATAGGTTGTTGTTGGGCATTCTCGGTGTGGACAAGAAAAAATCGCACTTCTTAGGGTTAGGGTTTCGTGTTGGTTTGGGAGGAGAGAAATCCACTAAAAAGTACTGGAATTGATTGATTGATCAAGAGGGAGAACGACATTGCAGGTGCGACGACATCTAACGACGCGACGATGTAACCCCTAGAATCCGGAACCGTGTTAGGGTAACAGGATTCCAAGAGCCTTCTTGAGTCCTTCTGAGTCGAGAGAATGTTCAAACCCTTTTGGTGCTTTTTAGTGGAATCTCCAAGCCTTTAAGTCACCAAAAGGTCCTTTCGATCTTCCAAGAGTTCAAGTCTTCGCCTCTCGGAGAAGTCCCTTCCCAATGGAGTGGAAGAGATATTTATAGGATTTTTGGAGAGTGGTCATGTGATAGGCACATGTCCTGAGAAATTCCAAATTTACCCTTAGTCATCAAAGTAATGCCCAGATCGTCCCCGCCTTTCTAGCCACCAATCCAATCCTCAATCAATTCCCAAAATGAGTCACCTCCACGCTGCTTCGCCGGGACACGTGAAAGATTCTCTCGAGATCTTCTTCTTTATTTTCTATCTTCCGCCTTTCCATTTAATCATAATACTGAACCTTAATTTGTGCATTTAATTCATTTAGGTCAATTGAACCCTAATTTGCACTTGGGCCCACATTTGCCCCCTCATGCGAGAGTCGCGGCCCTCGAGTGACGATCGTGCAAAATACTTTAACTCGTGAATACTGCTTCAATTTTCCGAAAAATGCTCGATCTTGCGAGTCCCGAAAATGTAAAATCATAGAGACGAACTTTATGGAGCTCTCCCAATATATCTTTGGAAATCCTCTATCAAATCTTTCCAAACCTTGCATAATATTTGTTTCCCTAATTAATTTTTATATGTATATATATACATATATTGAAACTAAATCAAAATAAATTATATATTTGTCAAATAAAATCAAATCTTATTTTGATTTGTAAATAAGATCAAATCCTTCTTTATAGAAAATCAAATCATTCCTATTATTTTGGAAACAAAATCAAATTATTTTTATTTATATACTTATAAAATAAAATTAGGAAGAAATTATTTTCTAAAATATTTTTTGAAAATCGAGAATTTTTTTTTTTTTAAATAAGAATAATTTAATTTGATAAAATAATATTATTATTTTTTTAAACGCAAGATCTTTTCTCCTTAATTGGTGATACCGCGTAGTCATTTATGGGGATTGACAGAATTGATTCCACTAGACAAGTATAGCAAAAATAGCAATTGATTTTCTTTGGACATGTATTTTAGAGAAAGAAGACTAAAAAAAAACTAAAGGGGAAAAAAGAAGCAATTGCAGAGTAATAGTGGTAGTGAAGCTTCGTGGGAAGATAAACAAATGAAACAATCATGAAGAATCGATGTTTAAAAATCAACACATTTACAATTCAAAGTGAAAAATGAGCGCGAATTCTTCCCGTGAACGCGAGCTTCATTTTCAAAACCAAATCATTATTTTAGCTTTGACAAGAATTCCTTGTGAAATCTGTGATTGGTCATTGCAAAATATTTCCATATAAAATGAAATAAAAGTTCGCAAGTCGATACTAAAATGATCAATCAAGGCATCTTTTTGATTGTCTATAATTCTAACTTTCCATAAGTAATATTATGGGAAGGACTCTGAATAATGGTATGATGCTTGGGTCAATCGTAAATGATAAACAACCTCTTTTCTCAATTTATAAAATGGATATACAAATGACAAATCCTATATCCCATGCATATAATTCTCTAGTTATGATTGAAGGCGAAATTCAAAGAACGCCTTAATTGTCTAGTTAATTACCTTATATTTATCACAATTACCCACGAAATTCCAAATTGTAAGACCCCATAAAATATTCCCTCGTTCATATATATTTTCAGTAATCGCTAATCTCCGGGGAGAACTTTATTAGCAATTCATGAGTTTTTTTTTTTTTTTATCAAATTCAACACATTCTTATTAATAATTAATTCGAGTAGTACTCGTATAGTATGATACAACAAACTTTATATAGAATTCCCTAAAGATATATAGGCATGCTCAAAGGCTTTCAATGGAGCTAATATATAAAATATTGTTTTATAATCTATATGTATGCATAATTGATCGACTTTTGTAAAAGTAATAATCATGTCATATGATACATTTATAATTAAAACCCATAGGATCTTACTCCTTATATATATATATATATGCAATAATCTTCCTAATAAAATTTTTTTATCTTGATACACCAAGTCTTTCCTTTTTATCAAATCAAATATTAATTTTATTTTCAAAATAAAATCAAATCTTAATTTTATAAAATCAAATCTTAATTTTATTTTTGAAATTAAATCTTTCTTTATTTTGGAAAATCAAATCAAATCTTTCTTAATTTGAAAAGAGATTTTTTTTTTTAAAACAAATCAAAATCATAAAATCATATAAACTAAAATCATATGATTATGCATTGATAGCCATAGTCCCTTTCTATTCACGCCAAAAGTTCTGCCAATGAACCCTTAGTCCAATTTATTTTTATTTTACTTTTTTTTTTTTAGAACCCTATACAAAAATGAGGTAACCATTTTTTTTTGAATGTTAGTTTAACCCTTATTTTTTTTTTTTTTTTTGAAAATAAAATAAAATAAAATCTTATTTTATTTTTTCAAAAAATAAAAATAAAATATATAAATAAATAAATAAAATATTTACTTATCTTATTTTGAGAGGTCCTGTTGCTTCCATGATTAATTACTCATCGTTCGCTTCTTTTTGCCATAAGAAAGATCCGTTGAAGCTATACATGCCTTCACCTCATCCAATGACTATCGATTAACACCTCATGAAACTAAAAGAAAATAAGCCCATGAAAAGAATGAACATTATTAACCCCACTCTTGCTTCCCAATGCCAATTATTTGGTTCCTTTCAAACCGTCTCGCTATATCCCATGAGTCATCAAGTCATGTAGCCTTCTCCACTCCTTCCCCGTCTATTCTTGATCGATCCTGGCATTACCCAAGTGATTCTACATAATGATTCAATGAGAACACAAGCGCCCAAAGGCTCCTCGTGGTCTGAAAATAAAAGAGAAGATATTCCACCATCTCTTCTTCACAATAGCCCATAAGACCATCAACAATCAATTCTCTTGGGATAGAAATCACCTCATTTGCACTGACAAATCCGAGACCAGGTATATATATATATATATATATATATATATATATATATATATATATATATTTCTTTTTTTTTTTTTTAGAGAGGGAAATTGATTATAACCGCCTCTAATTCATAATTGCTTCGATTGTTGAAGGTGACTTACTTTCAAGAAAAATCTTTGTTTTCATAATTCTTTTATTTAGTTGGAATTTCGAAACTCTTTTCATGTATAATTATTTTATTTTGTCGATTGATTGTTTGTTTGTTGGTTGATGTTTTTGTTTAATTTTTTCTTAATTGTTTCATCGATTTCTCTTTTCAAGTGATTGTAGTTTTTCTTTTCCTCCCATTTCACCTTAACAGATCTTGGCTCTGGATATTCTCAAAGAGAAAACAACACCGCAAGGAGGAGGATTTATTCCGAGCCATTTCACATTAACAAGGTCATTGGCTCTGGATATTCGGGAAGAAAGAGAACACCGCAAGGAGGAGGATCTATTCCAGCCATTTCACCTTAACAATGTCATTGGCTCGGATATTCGGAAGAAAGGAACAACGCAAGGAGGAGGATTTATTCCGAGCCATTTCCCCTTAACAAGGTCCTCGCTCTGATATTTTGAAAGAAAGGACAACCCAAGCAAGGAGGAAGAGTTTATTCCGAGCCATTTCACCTTAACAAGGTCATTGGTTTCGGATATTTTGAAAGAAAGGACAACATCGCAAGGAGGAAGAATTTATTCCAGCCATTTCACCTTAACAAGGATCTTAGTTCTGGATGTTCCAAGAAGTAGCATTCATTCCAATCAGTTGATTCGACGAGTAAGGAAAAGTTAAATGTAAGAGGGAGAGCTCCTTAGTGGCTAAATCCTACGGGTCAACCTTAGGGGAACCAACCTAATGGCCTCCTTTTTCACATTTCCCGCTCTTCTTTTACCCTTTTTATTTGAATGGCTCCTAATGCTTGTGCTCTTTTTCTTCTTTCGGTGTTCATGATCTTCCTTTCCGAATCCAAGGTGTCCGTGATCTTCCTTTCCCAAATCCAATCTTCTTATTTAAGTTTCATACCTCTCTCTTGTTATGGTAAGCACTTAATTTCAAATGCTCATTCACTTTCTTTCTTTGTTTCTAGAATTCTCATGTTATATTTTCTTGTTGCAGCCAACTCCAAGTGAACGCTCCACGCAATTCGAAAACTACTAAGGAGGTTCCTTTCATCGACGATCGGGGAAAGTCTCCCTTTATGGGTCTTCCGACGCTTTCGGGAAGCAAGTGAAGAATTATGATCGTATAAACTTTCCTCCTCCCGAGAAAGCAGCTTATTTCTATATGCTACGGGCAAGCAAGTTTAGACAAATTTCCCTGCTCGCTTCCACATTCCTCGTATGTGTATAGAAAAACAGAATACCCCTACAAATTCCCATTCATTTCATATTCGACTTATCCAATCGCCTTCGTGGGTGGCAACATTGACCGACGAGGTTCTCGCAAATTCGATTATGTGGATATAATCAAGAGGGGCCGACATTTTGCGCTGCATTCAATTATGCAGGATCTTCGTGATCCGAAGCGGTGACCAAGATACTCTTACCGTCTTGATTTCATGCTGGTGTTCTTCCAAATGTACATTTGTCACTGCTTGGGGGGAGTTCACCCCAACTCTAGAGGATGTCTATTTCATCTACCAGTAAGCATTTGCCCTCGCAGCGTGAGTCACGCCTTTGGTGAGATGATCGCAAAATATTTTTAAGTGTTGAAGTCTTCATTTCTTGAAGCTTGATGTTTTGCAAGCCTTGAAAACAAAAGTCCTAGGAGAGTGAACCTCTGGGGAGCAAACCTAGAGGAATGAAGCCCTGAGGGATCTCTTCAAGGATATCTAGGTATCTCCTAACTTTCCTTGGACATGTCTCCTTCTATGCTAGGTTGGATCTTTTATTTCCAATCATCATGTTGTTGCACTTCGTTCGGAAGTCATTTCACGCTCCACGAGGATGACTTACTTTATGTAAACTTTAGGAGCTTCAAGATGACATACATAAATCAAGACCAAGCTTTTGGGAAATCGAGTCACCTACCCAAGACCTTGAAGGCTCGATAGCCTCTAATACGAAGGCTCATGGTACCACACCATTGTCGACTTGAAGGCTTTAGTTATTCCTTCTCTTTAGTTCGACAGTCATGGCCTTTAGATCATAAACTTTCATAGTTTTTTCCATTTCTGTGACGTAAAAATTTATGTACATATATTTCATTTATCAAATTGTAGTTTCTTTTATCCTTATTGATCGCCTTTAATTTGAACGATTCTTTAAAACTCAATATTTAACATCAATCTTAAGTTGTTCAATTAAGACTCCAAGACACCAATAGGCCTCATAAAACAAAGAAAACATGAATCTATTCAAGAAAACATGTTTTTTTTTATGCAAACTAACACTTGAATCTATACTTCCTTTTTTTTTTAAAGAGATTAGAAAAATATTCAAGCATAAGTGGAAGTTTGACAATTTATTGATAACAAAATTGCTTTTAACGAAAAGCATAACGCTTCAAATAATAAATCCTCGATTACTTTTGAAGTTGAAAGTATAACTTGTCCGGTTCGAGCACTTATAGTCGTTGCCTCGATTACTTTTAAAGTTAAAAGTATAACTTTTTGGGTCTAAGGACTTATAAATAAAAGCTCATTCACTTTTAATGATAAAGTGTAACACTTTTGAGTGCCTCGTCACTGATCGCCCAATTTTTTGGCAAGTATCTACGAGGACTTGAAATCGGTGCCTCATTACTGAGTCGCCCAGCTTGGCAAGTGCGGCTCACGAGGACTTGAAATCGGGTGCCTCGTCACTGGGTCGCCCAATTTCTTGCAAGTGTAGTCTACGAGGACTTGACCACCATTTAGAGTGGACCACCATCTTGGGTGGATTTTATATATATATATATATATATATATATATATATATATATATATTTTAATTCACACCCTTGTGCCTCCAACCTTGGTCATCCAATTACTTGGCAAGGGATACTCCCGAGGACTTAAACCACCATTTTGGTGGACCACCATCTGGGTAGATTTTTAATTCATCTCAGTAGTTCGAGTTTTTCGATGATAGAGCCAGATTTGGGTTCTTGACTTCCGGATTGAACCATGGGTGATAGTGTTACACGCTTTTCTCCTAGTTCAATCTCCCCGCCGCCGCCTTCTCACGGGTATATCCTCCATGAGATCGTAATAAATAGTGGAAACGTCCTCCGTGATTGGTGGTATACACGTAAGTTCTATTCTTCTTTTCATCTCTTCATATAACCAACCGGGTCTTGGAGGCTTCACCACTCCATGCTCAACCCATTGTTCGTGACAGTTCCTCAATTCCTTCTCACCGCATGTAATAGCCTCCTAATCGCATTCGCATACTTGTCACCATGCTTTTCTCTCGCTTCGCTCAATTTTCTCATTCTTCTCCCTCTTGCCCCTCAGGGTTTTGATCGAGAATCACCAAAGCCACTTGCTGTCGCCCTCTTGCTTCTTCCATATAACCATCGCATGGTCAGTGGAAATGTCATGATTCCTCCCACCTCTTGTGCAAAAGATGAGAGGGTCGCAAATGAATCACAAGCTTTGGTAATGAAAGTGGGGCTTGAAGGCGCCTAAAGCACCATTGTTGCATATATACTAACAAAGTTCTTTTCTTCAATTGGCTCGCACACCTCTCGTGTCGGGCCCCGAACTCACAACATAATCCGACAACTCCTCATTCGATTTTTGCTTGAACCGCATAAGCTCCACAATGGTTACCTGCTTCGCATTAGAAAAATTTCTTAAAAATTGTAATTTTAAGTCATCCTAATCATGGATCGAATTCTTCTCCAAATTGTAGTACCAACTAAAGGCACTATCCACAAAGTCTTATCAATTCCCGCATCAACAAGTTGTGGTTGTTCACTTCATTATATCCTCCGAGCCACTTGAGACATCGACTTACAAACTCCGGCAATATGTTCCCTAGCATTTC